>BQKN01067763.1:180300-221702 GCA_022839385.1 Asparagus kiusianus | reverse complement strand
TAGTCCACATATATTCCAATATATTGAAATATATATAAAATAATGTGGCGCCCCTGGGTTCACACAAGGCTGCAGTCTAAGGTGAAACCAGAGATGTTAAACCTGCCATGCACCCATACTGTGCATAAACACGTTTCAACAATCACAGCAATATCCTCTAGTGGAACCAAATAGAAGTGCAGGTACAAAACATGCAAAATAAAGGGAATAAATATAATAGACATGATATAGAAGAGATATCTCATAAATAAAAAGAATCATGTCTCAACTATAATACACCTGATATCTGAATAATGAAAATATCTCAACATGAATCAAATAAAAATCGTACTAAGGCACACTGCATTTACAATATGAATATGAAACTCTAATGTCTGAATGAAACTCAAAACTACAGTGGAGTCTCTATAAGTAAAAATACGTGACGACGACTATGCCAGAACTCCGTCACCATGCGGCTCTCCGAAACTCCAAACTACCTGAAAAGTAATTTAAAAGAAAAAGAATAACAACAAGAGCGTCAGAGCGTTACATCAAGATTACCTTCATCCGTCCCCAGGGGAAGGGCTGCTAGATGGAGTGAAGGCTCTATCTATTAAGCATAGTCTACCTAGATTTATTCTCCCCGTATCTAAGTGGGATTAACATTTAGAAACCTACAATACGAGGCATAGTACGTCGAGCGAAATAATCCAAACAAGAAAACCCTCATATATATACCATATGTCTCAAATCATAGATATCTAAACATTAATACCGAACTAAAAAAGACAATCTAATGAAACCAACAATTAAAAATCCATAACACGAGACTGGTACGTTGAGCAAAATAATCCAAACAAGGAAACCCTCATATATATACCATATGTCTCAAATTGTAAATCCCTAAATACCAAACCCAAGATCTAATACAGGAACAATAATATAAAGAAGACTAACCTATCTCAGAACTCAAATACCATGACATGTCAAAATTCACATAAGTGTCGTGTCCAGCCTATGTAAGTGTAAGTGTCATACTCAAGGTTTAAACAGGTGTCCAACACATGGACTAAGACTAGGTGTAGTGGATGCCCAACACATGGACTGCATATATAAATTGTCCAACACATAGACTGAATAATGAATGTCCAACACATGGACTAAATATAATGAATGTCCAATACATGGACTGAATATGATGAATATCCAACATATGGACTGCACATAATAATTGCCCAACACATGGACTGGATGAAATGTGTAGAAATCGATGAGATATATGAAAAGGATGCATATACACTAATTTCACACGTGTCTCGGTGTGCAAACCTAAACTCATGTCCGCAAACCATCTTACATATGAAGATACATAACACAATATATTCATGCCTATATGTGTAACATCAAGCGGCTCAAAACTCCGCGAATGCATCTCAAAACAGACAGGACTTCTGTTAGTAAAACGAGCATATCTTTTTGTAAAAATACTATTTTTACAAATGGTTTCCTGTTTTGAAAACTAGATTCACACAGCTTTCAAATGGCATAAGGTTGGTTCAGTTTGGAGTTCATTTGTTATTCCAAATCTCCAGCTAAACATTATACATATGCAGCAGATTTTCTGCAAGACATATTGTTAGTGAATATAACATATCTTTCTCTATATAAACTCTTTTTAGGAATGAATTTCTGTTTTAGAAACTAGATATATATATCTTTCATTTGGAACTGGTTTGGTTAAATTTGGAATTTGTTTGCTGTCTTAAAATATCAATTAAAGATTATACAAGTGCTGCAGTTTTCTACAGAAAATATATATTTAGTCCATCACTTAAATTTCTCATATATAAATAAAATTATGAATAACCCTAATGATCATGATCATAATACTATTATAAACAGTAAGAAAAGATTACTAATCTAGCATTAGTTTAAAATTTATTATCAAAAATCCGACTTTTAACACCTTAGGTTAAAATTAAAGCATGAAAACACATATTCAACATCATATTAATCATCTACACTAGTTATTTAACTATGAGGATGAGTTTGGATGAAGATAATCTTACCTTAATCTCATGTGCAAGCCTCTGAAATAAACAACAAGCAATTCATGAGTACAAACTACCTGTTCTCCCTCGTCACATGTCGATGATCTCGCCCTCGTGTCGGTATTTTGCTTCACAAAGCTCTCCAAACTCATAAGAATAAGATCTAGGGTTTTTGAGGGGAGATGGTGGCTGCTAGAGTTCATAGATATGATAAAAGAAATGAATTTTTATGAAAAACATAGGTATTTATAGAGGCAAACCCGAAACAAACTTGTTTGACCCGAACCAAGAAACCTAGTCTGACTAGGAAAATAACCATCGGTATTTTGGTCATAACTTTCACGTCCGACCTCGGAATGAGGTGATATAAGATTTGTTGGAAAGCTCTTGAAGACACCTACAACTTTGATCTTTAAGTTTTTCCAGATTACAACTTCTTATGTATGTAAAATGTATATACTTTTAACTGGTCGTTTTTCCTAGATTTAGGCCCGTGCACGTGTGCATGATATCACTTCTATATTCACATATATACATTGAATTAATCTCAAATCAATTCCTAGCATACTCAAATATTAATAAATATTATTTTTTTCATAATGCAACATATTTGTTATTTATTATAAAATATTTAAATTTTTGGGGTTTTACATTCTTCCCCCTTAAAAGAATTTCGTCCCCAAAATTCTGCAAACATATCTTAGAGGTTAATAATACATTGCCATAAATCTTTAGATATAAAACATTAAAATATATACAATTAACACTCTAGAATGTGAATATTCCCACTTAACCCCTAACTAAACAGAACTAGTACGTCGGGCGAAAAATCCAAACAAGGAACACCCCATATATATACACCACGTGTTCCGAATGATTAGAAGTTAAGTGTTAACACCTCATTCTAGCATTAAATATAAATATGACCATATGGGTAATCATGAATACCAATCAAAAATCAATCAACTTATCTGTTCAAACAGGTGCGGGTAGTCACGATGCAACCAATTTATAGAATATCATGGGCTATAATCCATAACACATCAAAAAACAACCAATTTATGGCTAATATCATGGGCTGTAATCCATAAAAATTCAAAATTTTAAGGATATTTATAGAATATTCTATGCAGGACTCCAATTTATGATTGATATAAAAAAATCATGGGTTATAATCTAAATAAATTTATAAATTTTGAAACATGCATGAAATATTTTTTAATTGTTAGACAACAACTCATGATTAGGTCAAAAGTAGCCAAAATATTAGGTTATGCTTCATAGAAATTCAAGAATTTGGGAGTATGCATAAAATATTATATGTGGGAAGAAAATTTGTTGATTTAGTTGTAAATAGAAAAAATCAGGATAATAGGCAACACAATTTTAAAATTTTGGAAGCATTCATGATAAAAAAATTAATGTGGAATGACAATTTTGTGATTTGTTCAACAACGACAAAAACATGGGTCATAGTCCACATAATTTTGAGAAATTTGAAATATACATAATGTATTCCTTGTTGGACTATAATTCGTGATTTGGTTAAGAAAACATCCAAAACTATGAGTTTTAATCCATAGAAATATGAGAGTTTTGAAGTATGCAAAAAATAACCTATGGGGGATGATAATTTATGATTTGATCGAAAATGACTAAGATTATGGTATGTAGGCCGTGAAAATTTAGAAAAATTTTAGTACTTACAGAAAATTCTATGTGAGATTCTTTTTTGATTTGTGTAAAATAACCAAAATCATGAGTTGTAGTCCATACAAACCCACAAATTTTAAAATGTGTATAAAATATTCTTGTGGGGAGTAAAATTTGTGATTTGGTTGAAAACAACCAAATCATGAATTATATAGTCCATAAAAATATGAGAATTTTAAAGTAAGCATAAAATATTCTATGCGTGATGAGAACTTGTGATCTAGTTAAAAATAACAAAGCTCATGGGTAATAGTCAACAAAATTTTAGAAATTTTAAAGTATTTATAAGAAATTTGATGTAGGATGAAAATTTTGTGATTTGTTTGAAACGGAAAAAAACCATTGGTTATAGTCCACATAAATACAGGAATTTGAAGTATGCATAAAATATTCTTTGGTAGATGATAATTCATGGTTTAGTCAAAACAACCAAAATCATGTATCATAGTCCCTAGAAACTTCAAGATCTCAAAATATGCATGAAATAATCAACATGGGATGATAATTAGTAATTTTGTGAAACATGACCAAAATCATGGGTTATAAGTCCACAAAATTTCTCAAATTTGAAGTTCTCATAAAATAATCTATCGGAATGTCAATTTGTGATTTGGTGAAAAGTTACAAATGATATTGATTGTAGTCCACATAAATTTCAAAATTTTAAAATATGCATAAACTATTCTTTGTTGGACGACCATCGCGATTTGGTCAAAAAATAGCCAAAATCATGGGTTCTATACTCTATAGAAATTTGATAATTTTTTAGTACATAAAAAATATATTTGTGACAATTTGTGTTTTTTTAAATAGGTAAAAATCATGGGTATAGCCCAATAAAATTCAGAAATTTTAGAATATTAATAGAATATTCTACTCATTACTCCAATTTTTTATTTGGAGCAAAATGAAAAAAATCATGGCTTATCATCCAAATAAAATTTAAAATTTTGAAATATGCATAAATTATGGGTTATAAGTCAATAGGAATTTGAGAATTTGGGAGTTCATATAAACTATTTATAGGCTATCTAAAAATCACAACAGATAGCCAATCACCATCAAACAGCGATGATGGAAGTTACAATTCGATGGCTTCTAGAAGGCTATAATTTAAAAACTTTCACGTAGATCGCTGAAGGTTACAATCTGACGACCTTCACAACAACTGATGGAAGCTCTAATCAACAGGCTTCACAATCAACATCGGGAGTTACAATCTGACGATTCTCATATTTCAAAGGAGCCAAGACGAAGATTACAAGATGACGGTATTTGCAACGTTCTAGTAAAAAAGACTACAAATTGACGGTCTTTTTAAATCCAGACGCAGAGCTCACCTATGCGTCCCAGATTCAAAGCGCATAGCTCGTGGGTGTGTTCCCAGAACGAAACACATAGGTCTTCCCTGCGTTGCCACACCAAAATGCGGAGGTCCTCCCCGTGTGTCAGCAACAAAACGCAGGGGTCGAACCTACATTACAACATCAAAACGCAGGGGTCGAACCCGCGTTGCCACACTAAAACACGAAGGCCCTCCCCGTGTGTCAGTAACAAAACGCAGGGGTCGAACCTACGTTGCAACATCAAAACGCAGGGGTCAAACCCGCGTTGCAATATCAAAACACGGGGGTTAGACCCACGTTTTTGGCGTTCGACTAGTTCAAACAGAACCTGAACGGTTTTAAAACCGTATCTCCACTTAATGGGGTCGGTTATACCCGATTATGGAGAGATTTTAGGGGGGATTACACCCCTTAAACCCTTGAACAGTTCCAAAACTGTTCCCCATGATTTGAGGATGGTTACACCCTACTTAGGAGTGATTTAAGAGGCAGTTACACCCCCTAATCCCCTATAAAAATGAGAAAACTCAACTGAGTTCAGAGCTTCTTTTCGGCTGGGTTTTTGGATCTTGGACTTGGCAGCATAGAGGAGATCTTCAGCTTGGCAGCGAGGGGGAGATCGATGTTCATCCTTCAGCAACGTTCGACAACAGAGAGCTTTCATCCTTGGCTATAAACTGATTTTGGTTAAATCAACTCTTTCATAGAGTTCCAAACTCGTTCAGAGTTATCAACTCATCCAGAGTTCTAAAACTTGCTTTACAAGTTCTCCATAATGTCAAATCGTGAGGAGAAGACTACGTTCTAGTGAAACAAGATGTTCGAATCGTCAGCAAGAAGCAAACTCGACGCGAGCATTCGAGAGAGGCATCTCATCGTCACCGTGAAGAACCCAAACTTAAAAAAAGGGGAGAATTCAGATCAATTCTCCCCTCCTTTGTAATCGGGAATTCAAATTGTAATTAAGATCGAGAGAATATAAATCTAATATATTTTTAAAATTTTTTTTACTATAAATTTTCCACCAAACAATATTCTATGTGAGACGAGAACTTTTGTTTTGGTTAATAATGAGTGAAAAATCATGGATAATAGTCCATAAAATTTCAAAAATTTTGAAGTATTTATGAAAAATTTGATGTGAGATGACAATTGTAGAATTTGTTCAAAAACAACAAAAAATGGAGTATAGTTCACATTAATTTGAAAATTTTGAATTGTGCATAAAATATTATTTGTTGGATGATAATTCACGATTTAGTCAAAAACATCCAAAAGCATGGTTTATAGTCCATAAAAATTTTAGAATTTTAAAGTATGCAAAAAATAATCAATGTGGGACAACAATTATCGATTTGGTCTAAAATGGATAAAATCAAGGTTTAAAGCCATATAAATATAAACTTTGGAATATTCATAGAGTATGTGGGGACTCCAATTTATGGTTCAGTATAAAATGACAAAAATAAGGGGTTATACTCCAAACAAACCCACAAATTTTAAAATAAGCATAAAATATTCTTTGTTGGATAGTAGTTTGTGATTTGGTTGAAAACAACCAAATCATTAGCTATAGTTCAAGGAAATTTCAAAATTTCAAAGAACACATAAAATATTTTATGAGGGAGGATAATTTGTGATTTAGTTGAAAATGGACAAACTCATGGGCAATAGTCCATAAAATTTCTAAAATTTGTTAATATTCATAAAAAATTTGATGTAGGCTGACAAATTTTGTGTTTTGTTCGAAAAGAAAAAAATATGAGTTATAAACCATGATCATTTTCAACCAAATTACAAATTGTCATCCCGGTTAGATTATTTTGTGCACAGTTTAAAATTCTCAAATTCCCATGGACTATAATCCATGGTTTTGGATGTTTTTGATGAAATCACGAATTATCGACCAACAAAGAATAATTATGTATTTCAAAATCCTCGAACTTATGTCGAGTATAACCCATAATTTTTGTTGTTTTCAAACAAATTAAAAATTATCATCCCACATCAAATATTTGTTGAATGCTTCAAAAGTTTTGAAATTTTATGGACTTTTATTTATGATTTTTTTCTATTTTCAGGCAAATGACAAATTCTCAAACAATAGAGAATATTTTATGTATGCTCCCAAATTTTCAAATTTTTACGGACCATGATTTGGCTATTTTTGTCCAAATCACAAATTGTTGTTTAACAAATAATATTTTATGCATGTTAAATTTACAAATTTTTATTTGGATTATAGGCTATGATTTTTTCAATTTATTCCAAATCACAAATTGGAGCCCCTATAGGATATCCAATGAATACTCTAAAATTTTTGATTTTTTAGACCATAAGCTGTTATTTTAGCTATTTTCAAGTAAATTATAAATTATCATCCTACATAGATTGTTTTTCGTGTATTTTAAAATTCTCAAAATTCCATGGACTAGAACCATGATTTTGGATGCCTTTTACCAATTCATGAATTGCTGTTTAACAAAGCATGCTTTATGCTTATTTCAAAATATGGAATTTATATGGACAATAACCTATGTTATTTGTCATTTTTGACCAAATCATAAATTGTTGTTGTTGTCCCATGTAGAATATTTTATGAGTACTCTAAATTTTCAAACTTTTATGAGCTATAACCCCATAAATTTGGCCTTTTTGACCAAATTTTAAATTATCATCTCACATAGGTTATTTGTTGTATACTTCGAAATCTTAAGTTTCTAAGAATTACAGCACATGATTTTGGTTGTTTTGACCAACATGAACTGTTGTCCATAGAGGAGTATTTTATACATATTTCAAAATTCTTTCATAAATACGGATTATAAGCCATGACTTTTTCCTTTTTAGACAAATCACAAAATTGTCGTCCTGCATTAAAATTTTTAATGAATAGTTCAAAATTTCTAAAACTTTGTGGACTATTACTCATGAGTTTAGCCTGTTGGATTTAATCTAATAAATCTAATTATGGGCACATATGATTAATCATTGTGTATTGCTATCTTTCAGAATAACCCACTAAAGTGATTAATTAATTTGGGTTAATGGGTATTTAAATAAGTCATGTGGTTATATGTGCAGATACCAGGTTGTAATTGTGATTTGTTGAGGGGCCAAATTGTAAAAGTACAATACCTATAAATAAGGGGTTATGGTCCCTAATCTAGGGTTACAACATTCTCTAATTCTCTTTACCCCATCTAAGAGAGAAATTGGGCTCTAAGAGAAAACCCTAAGGTTAGAAGATCCAAAACCAAAATCAAGATCAATCAATGGATTCAGGTATAAGTTTCCGCTCTTTTATGTTTCTTTTAATCTCTTTGAATTAATCATGGCTATATGGTTTTAAGATCTCAAGTTTTAGATCTAACAAGTGGTATCAGAGCCTCCTTTGATTAATTCTTAGGGATTTAAGTTTGTAAAATTAGGTTTTTGATCTTAAATCTCTGGTTTTGATTCGGAACTGTTCTCGGATGAACAGTAATCTTTTTGGATGAATAGTTACGTTTTTGTTCTCGGATGAACAGTAAAGTTTTTTCTGAATGAACAGTAACTAAAAAAGCATCCGATGAACAGTAACTTTTTGGAATTTTTTGGATTTTTCTTTGATTTTTCTTCAATTTTTCTTGGATCTGGATCAAGAAAATTCAATTTTTCGATTCAGGTCTAGTTTTGAAATAAAATCGAGAAATTTTTTGGATCTTCTTTGTTTTGATCGTCGGTCTCGTGCTCCTCGCCGGCGCAACGACGCTGGCGGCCTCGCCCTCAACTCCGACGGCGGCGGTGGCGTCAGGAAACCCTAGGGTTTCGATCCTTGGGTGCCGGAGCAATGGCGGCGGCGGTTTCAGTTTGAAACCCTAAGGGTTCGTGCGATTAATCGTGGCGAAAATTAAGGACCGAACTTCGCGTTTGGTGTAAGGTGAGCCTCGCGCTCAAGTTTAATGAACCTCGCGTTCGTTCTCTATTTTGATGAACCTCGCGTTCGTTCCTAAGGTGAGCCTCGCGCTCAACGAACTTCGCGTTCGTTCTAAGGTGAGCCTCGCGCTCAATTTAAGTCGAACCTCGCGTTCGTTCTCAGGCGAGCCTCGCGCTCGATTCAAACGAACCTCGCGTTCGTTTTTCAGTCGAACCTCGCGTTCGTTTTTCAGTCGAACCTCGCGTTCGTTTTTTAGTCGAACCTCGCGTTCGTATTTTCAGTCGAACCTCGCGTTCATTTTCAGTCGAACCTCGCGTTCGTATTTTCAGTCGAACCTCGCGTTCATTTTCAGTCGAACCTCGCGTTCGTTTTCAGTGAACCTCGCGTTCAATTTTTAAACGAACCTCGCGTTCGTTCTCAAAAACGAACCTCGCGTTCGTTCTGTGTTCATATTTTAACGAACCTCGCGTTCGTTCCCAAGTTGAACCCTACGTTCATTTTCAGACGAACCTCGCGTTCGTGCTTAAGTGAGTCTCGTACTCAATACAGTCGAACCTCGCGTTCGAATTCAAGCGAACTTCGTGTTCACTATGGTTAAGCCTCAGCTTTTTCATGGGTCCACTTTGGTATACTTAATTTATTCAATTAAGTTATGGGCCCTAATTAAGCGATAAGACCCCAATTAAGTTTTTGGAAATTCAGTTGATTTAAATTAAAATTTTTAATTTAAATCTAATTTGGTAGCTAATCAATTATTTGATTCAAATATTATGACACTAAGGTATTAAGGTTGTCTCTCACTCCAATTGTTTAATTGAAACAAGAAGTTGCCAAAGTAACCTCTCTTGTGTAGATTGTTCATGAGGAATGTGAGATGTTTGTGTGTATGCTTTCGTGTAAATATTTAATCGGCCCAAAGGAAGGTTAATATTTATTTAGACTGTATACACATCTGCGATGATAAACGTGTGACAATTATAAGGTTTACATGTGAATAATGAATCGATCCAAAGATAGTTTCATTATTTGACATGAGTTATTGTCAGTGTTTGATCATTGCAACAAGGTATCACTTACAAGTTAATATTACTGTCCAAAGATTTGATATTAATGTTGTGCCAGATATCTTGAGATGGGATTTTGTCATTATTTGAATTTTATTGATTACTAAATATGGTTATTGATGTGAGCATCTTTTGTTTTATTTCAGCTAATGCATCTACTGTAACAATTTTTGCTAACATCAACTCAATTCCCATGCTAAATGGGACAAACTTCAAGGTTTGGAAAGAGAACATATTAATTGTTCTTGGCTGCATGGATCTAGACCTTGCATTAAGAATTGAATAACCACAACCTCTCAATGCGGATAGCACTCCTAATGCAAAGAAGGAATATGAGAAGTGGGAACGTTCAAATCGCATGAGTCTTATGATCATTAAGCGCGGCGTTCCGGAAGCCTTCAGGGGCATAGAATCCGAAGGGATTACTAAGGCTAAAGATTTCCTTGCCGAAATTGAGAAGCGTTTTGCGAAAAACGATAAGGTAGAAACAAGCACGCTTTTAGCTCGCTTGATTTCGATGAAGTATAAGGGCAAAGGAAATATCTGGGAGTACGTTATGGAAATGTCTCATATTGCTTCAAAGCTTAAGGCACTTAAACTTGATCTTTGTGATGATTTATTAGTGCATCTGGTTCTGCTGTCTCTTCCTGCACAATTCAATCAGTTTAAGGTCAGTTATAACTGCCAAAAGGAGAAATGGACTCTAAATGAGCTCATTTCATACTGTGTGCAAGAGGAAGACAGGTTAAAGCAAGATAAGACGGAAAGTGCTCATTTGGCCTATGCCTCTAAGGATAAGGGCAAGAAAAGAAAGAATGATAATGAAGCTGCTACGGGTCCAGTTCAGAAGAAACAATATAAGGATAATCAGGGTTGTTTCTTCTGTAAGAAGCCTGGACATGTGAAGAAGGACTGTACAAAATATCACGCTTGGCGTGATAATAAGGGTACGTTCTTTTCTTTGGTCTGTTCTGAGGTTAATTTAGCTTCAGTACCTAGAAACACTTGGTGGTTAGACTCTGGTGCTACTACTCACATAAGTGTTTCTATGCAGGGTTGCCTGAGCCACCGAAAGCCAAGTGATGTTGAAAGACACATCTTTGTGGGCGACGGTCAATCGGTAGATGTGGAAGCAATTGGGCATTTTCGGTTACTATTAGGAACTAGTTCTTATTTGGACTTAAAAGATACTTTTGTAGTACCGTCTTTTAGACAGAATTTGATTTCAGTTTCTGTATTGGACAAATCAGGTTATTCTTGTTCATTTGGAAACAATCAATTCAGTTTATCTTTTAATTCAAATATTGTAGGAACCGGTTATTTGAGTACTTATGACAACCTATATTTGCTTGATACAATTACTTCTTATAATGAAACTTTGCATGCGGAATCGCGTGGTACTAAGCGTAAATTAAATAAGGAAAATTCGGCGTCATTATGGCATAAGCGCTTGGGTCATATCTCAAAAGGTAGAATTAAGCGTCTTGTGTCTGATGGCATTTTGGATTCCCTTGATTTTTCGGACTTCGATGTATGTGTTGAATGTATCAAGGGAAAACAGACCAAAGTTAAGAGATTAGGTGCCAACAGATCTTCGGATGTCTTAGAATTGATAC
This sequence comes from Asparagus kiusianus, assembly GCA_022839385.1. Lineage (NCBI taxonomy): Eukaryota > Viridiplantae > Streptophyta > Magnoliopsida > Asparagales > Asparagaceae > Asparagus > Asparagus kiusianus. Next base: position 210,011 of record BQKN01067763.1, on the reverse strand, counting down.
ATACGGATATTTGTGGGTCATTCCCTAAGGAATCCTGGAATGGTCAACAATATTTTATATCATTCATAGACGATTACTCACGTTATGGGCACATATATCTCATTCATGAAAAATCTGAGTCTCTGGACATGTTCAAAACCTATAAAGCTGAAGTTGAGAATCAACTCAACCGAAGAATTAAAACCGTTAGATCTGATCGTGGTGGTGAGTACTACGGCAGATATGATGGTTCAGGTGAACAACGTTCAAGACCATTTGCTAGATACCTAGAAGAATGCGGTATCGTCCCACAGTACACCATGCCGAGTTCACCTAGCATGAATGGTGTAGCTGAAAGACGAAACATGACTCTTAAGGATATGGTAAGAAGTATGATTGCTCATTCTTCTTTACCAGAGTCACTCTGGGGAGAAGCACTTAAGACAGCATCTTACATTCTGAATAGAGTACCAAGTAAAACAGTTGCTAAAACACCTTATGAGCTTTGGACTGGTCGAAAGCCCAGTTTAAAGCACTTACATATTTGGGGATGTCCAGCTGAGGTAAGGCCTTATAGGCCAAATGAAAAGAAATTAGACTCCAAAACAGTTAGCAGCTACTTTATTGGGTACTCTGAATGCTCTAGGAGCTATAAGTTTTATGATCCCACACTAAGGAATATTTTTGAGACGGGAACAGTAACATTCTTTGAGGATGTTGAGTTTGGGGGGAGAAATAAGGTTAGAGACATTGCTTTTGAGGAGGAATTAGCATCAGATCCAATCCATACAGTTACTTTTGACAATATTCAAGTTCCTATACCTGTTGTTGCTCGAGAAGTAAATCCGGAACCTCAAGATGACAATGTTGAACAACTCCCTGTTCCAGAAGAACAAACTCAACAACCTCAAGAACCAGTACCATTAAGGAGATCCACGAGAGAAAAGAGAAATGCTATTCCGGATGATTATGTTGTATTTCTCCAAGAACATGAGGAAAGTAGTGGAATGTTGGAAGATGATCCAATCAACTTCCTTCAGGCCATGAAAAGTTCTAACTCTCAACAGTGGATTGATGCCATGAATGAAGAGTACAAGTCTATGCAAGACAATAAGGTTTGGGAACTTGTCCCGTTACCAGAAGGTGCAAAACCGATTGGTTGTAAATGGATTTTTAAAACCAAGCGGGATGCAAACGGTAATGTGGAGAGGTATAAGGCACGTCTTGTGGCTAAAGGCTATACTCAAAAGGAAGGCATTGATTATACAGAGACTTTCTCTCCGGTTTCATCGAAAGACTCATTCAGAATAATCATGGCACTTGTTGCTCATTATGATCTTGAGTTACATCAGATGGACGTTAAGACATTTTCTCAATGGCGACATTGATGAGATGATCTATATGGTGCAACCAGAAAACTTTGTGTCGGGAGACCCAAAGAATATGGTATGCAAATTAAGGAAATCCATCTATGGACTCAAGCAAGCTCCTTGTCAATGGTATCACAAGTTTCAACAAATAATTATCTCGTTCGGTTTTGAGATGAACATTGTTGATGACTGTGTATATCACAAGTTCAGTGGGAGTAAGTATATCTTTCTGGTTCTGTATGTTGATGACATATTGCTTGCCACCAATGATATAGGCATGTTGCACGAAACCAAGAGATTTCTATCAAAGAATTTTAAGATGAAAGATCTTAGGGACGCCTCTTTTATATTAGGGATCCAGATACATCGAGATTGCTCTCGGGATATTCTTGGATTATCACAAAAGAGCTATATCGATAAGGTACTTAAAAGGTTTAGCATGCAAGACTGCAGACCAGGATATACCCCTGTTGCTAAAGGAGATAAGTTTAGTCTCAATCAGTGCCCTAGAGGTAACCTTGAAATTCAGGAAATGCAGAAGATTCCTTATGCTTCGGCTGTAGGAAGTCTAATGTATGCTCAGGTATGTACGCGTCCGGATATTGCGTACATTGTTGGGATGTTAGGCAGATACTTAAGCAACCCTGGTATGGATCATTGGATAGCAGTCAAAAGGGTTATGAGGTATCTTCAGAAAATAAAAGATTACATGCTCACATACAGAAAATCAGAAAATTTGGAGGTCATTGGGTATTCAGATTCTGATTTTGCTGGATGCTAAGATAGCAGAAAGTCTACATCAGGCTACATTTATATGTTAGCAGGAGGAGCTATATCATGGAAAAGTGTCAAACAAACACTAGTAGCTTCCTCCACTATGGCAGCAGAATTTGTAGCTTGCTATGAGGCATCCAATCAGGAAATATGGCTGCAAAATTTTGTCACGGGACTGCACATTTTGGAAAATGTTGAAAGACCACTAAGGTTATATTGTGACAATAAATCTGCAGTAATGTATTCAAATAACAACAGGAGCTCAATTAAGTCAAAACATATTGACATTAAGTTCCTGGTTGTGAAAAAAAGGGTACAGAGTGGACAAATATCCATAGAGCACATTGGGACAAACTCCATGATAGCTGATCCTCTTACTAAGGGATTGCCACCCAAGGTCTTTCATGAGCATACTGCTCATATGGGTGTGGTAATATTTGAGGATATTATGATTTAGTGGGAGTTTATAATTGTGGTGCTTTATGTTTTTTGGTTGTATTGTCTGATCAGAATAAAGTATTCAGTTAAGACACTCTGTTACATTATGTTTGGTTTGACCTCACTAAAGGAGGACCAGTTGAAAATAGACATGTACTGATCACATTGCATGTAATTTTCATGCTGCACATCCATGATTGATCTATGTCGTTTGATTGTATTGGTATATGTGAGCATTGATGGGTCGAGTCACGATAAATGTGACAAAGGCCGCTTTGATCCTATATTGATATAGTCAATGGACGAGATTATTCGGAAATACCTTTTCAGTGATAGCAATTTTGAGCTCATAAGGTTATACACAATTTAAGGAATCATATGGTGCCCAAGTGGGAGATTGTTGGATTTAATCTAATAAATCTAATTATGGACACATATGATTAATCATTGTGTATTGCTATCTTTCAGAATAACCCACTAAAGTGATCAATTAATTTGGGTTAATGGGTATTTAAATAAGTCATGGGGTTATATGTGCAGATACCAGGTTGTAATTGTGATTTGTTGAGGGGCCAAATTGCAAAAGTACAATACCTATAAATAAGGGGTTATGGTCCCTAATCTAGGGTTACAACATTCTCTAATTCTCTTTACCCCATCTAAGAGAGAAATTCGGCTCTAAGAGAAAACCCTAAGGTTAGAAGATCCAAAACCAAAATCAAGATCAATCAATGGATTTAGGTATAAGCTTCCGCTCTTTTATGTTTCTTTTAATCTCTTTGAATTAATCATGGCTATATGGTTTTAAGATCTCAAGTTTTAGATCTAACATGGCCATTTCAACCAAATAAAAAATTCTCGTCCCATGTAGAATATGTTATGCGTATGTACTCTAAAATTCTCAAAATTCATAGGTTTGTATGGACTATAACCTATGACTGTTGTCGTTCTGTATCAAATCATAAATTAGAGTCCCGCATATAATATTCTATGAATATTCTGAGATCTTTAAAATTTTATGGACTATAATACGTGATCTTAGCCATTTTCAACCACATCATAAATTATTGTCCCGTATAGATTATTTTGTGCGTACTTTAAAATTCTCAATTTTTATGGATTGCACTTGATTTTAATTTTTTTTTATCAAATCATGGATTATCATTCAAAAAGAATATTTTATGCATATTTTAAAATTCTCAAATTGATATGGACTATAACCCATGTTTTTTGTCTTTTCGAACAAATTACAAAATATCATCACACATCAAATTTTTTATGAATGCTTAAAAAGCTTTGAAATTTTGTGCACTATACTACAGGTTTTTTTTTTCATTTGTAACCAAATTAAAAATTTTCATCCGATATAGAATAATTTATGCATACTCCAAATTTCTCAAATTTCTCTGGATTATAAGCCATGATTTTAGCTGTCTTTTATCAAATTAGAAATTGTTGCCTAACAACTAATATTTTATACTTGTTTCAAAATTTATAAATTTATTTTGGTTATAACCCATAATTTTTATATCAAATCACAAATTGTAATCCTGCATAGAATATTCAATGAATAGTCCAAAATTTTGTGGGCTATAACCTATGATTTTACCCATTTTTGACTAAATTACAAACTATCATTTTGCATAGATTATTTATGCATACTCTAAAATTCTCTGATTTCTATGGACTAGAAAATCATGATTTTGGCTGTTTTTGACCAATCATGAATTATCGTCCAAGGAATAATATATTATGTGGAATTTATATGGACTACAACCTATGTTATTGTCATTTTCAACCAAATAAAAAATTATTGTCTAGCATAGAATGTTTTATAAATATTCTGAGTTTCTAAACTTTTATGGACTATAATATATAATTTTGGCTATTTTGGTCTAAATTACAAATCATCGTTCCACTTAGATTATTTTATGTATGCTTCAAAATTCTTGAATTTTTAGGGACTATGACACATCATTTTGGTTGTTTTTGAAAAAATCACATTTTTGTCCACCAAAAAAATATGTTATGCTTTTCAAAATTCTCCAATATACAAGGACAATAAGCCCTAGTTTTTTTTATATAAATTACAAAATTATCATCCTGCATCAAACTTTCTATGCGAGACGATAATTTATGATTTGGTCGAAAATGACAAATAACATAGGTTGTGGTCTACATAAATTTTAGAACTTAAAAAAATGCATAAAATATGCTTTGTTGGATGAAATTCGTGATTTTGTAAAAAAAAAAGCCAAAATCATGATTTAGTCGATAGAAATTTGAAAATTTTGAAGAATTGAATAAAATATTCTATGCAAAATCATAATTTGTGATTTTGTCAAAAATGCTTAAAATCATGGGTTATAGTCCGTAAAAGTTTAGAAATTTTAGACTATTTATAGAATATCTATGGAGGAATCCAATTTGTGATTTGGAATAAAATGAAAAAAAATCATGGATTGTAACCCAAATAAATTTGCAAATTTTCAAACATGCATAAAATATTACTTGTTAGACAACAATTCATGATTTGGTAAAAGACAATCAAAAGCATGGTTTATGATCCACAAAAATTCAAGAATTTTGCAGTATGCATAAAATATTCTATATGACATGAGAATTTAGAATTTGGTAGAAACCGTAAAAAATCATGGATAATAGTCCATAAAATTTCAAAAGTTTTGAAGTATTCATAAAAAAAATTTGATGGGGGTTGACAATTTTGTGATTTGTTTGAGAACGATAAAAAAACATGGTTTATAGTCCACACAAATTTGAGAATTTTTAAATATGCATAAATATCCTTTATTGGACGAAAATTTATGATTTGGTCAAAAACATTCAAAATCATTTATCCACAGAAATTTGAGAATTTTAAAGTAAGCACAAAATAATCAATGTGAGTTTACAATTAGTGATTTTGGTTGAAAATGGCTTGGATCATGGGTTATATAGTCCACAAAAAGTTAAAAATTTCGGAGTATTCATAGAATATTGTATATAAGACTCCAATTTGTGGTTTGGTATAGAATAACAAAAATTATGAGTTATAGTCCATGCAAACCATGAATTTTGAAATATGTATAAAATATTCTTTACTAGATAACAATTCATAATTTAGTTGAAAATGACTAAATAATGGATTATAGTCCACTGAAATTTGAAAATTTAAAAATATACTATTCTATGTAGGATGAGAATTTGTGATTTAATTTAAAATGGTCAAACTCATGGATAATAGTTCACATATTTTCAAAAATTTTGAAGTTCTCATAAAAAATTGATGCGAGATGACAAATTTGTGATTTTTTCGAAAAGAACAAAAACCATATCCTATAATCCATATAAATTTGAGAATTTTGAAATATGCATAAAATAGTCTTCGGTGGAGGATAGTTTGTGATTTGGTAAGAAAAACAAAAATGAAAAATCATGTGTTATAGGCCCTAGAAATTTAAGCACTTCAAAGCATACATGAAATAATCTACGTGGGACAATGATTTGTAATTTGGTCGAAAATGGTCAAACTCGTGGATTATAGTCCACAAAAATTTGAAAGTTTAGAGTGTTCATAAATATTCTACGCGTGACGTTAATTTTTTATTTGGCCGAAAACAACAAATAACATAGGTTGTAGTCCGTATAGTAAAATATTTTTTGTTGGGTGACAATTGGTGATTTGTTCAAAAACTTTCAAAATCATGGATTGTGGCCCATTGCAATTTAGAAATTTTGAAGTAAGCATGAAATATTCTATGCCAGACAATAATTTATGATTAGGTAAAAAATGACTAATATCATCGCTCATAATCCATAAAATTTTGGAAATTTGGAGAATTCATAAAATATTTTATGCAAGACTCCACTCGTGATTTGGTCAAAAATGACACTAATCATGGGATTAGTCCACATAAATTTGGCAATTTTAAAATATGCATAAAATATTCTTTGCTGGATGACAGTTCATGATCTGGTTATAACTAGCCACAATTAGGGTGATAGTCCAAAATTCGAGAATTTTGCACTACGCATAAATTATTCTATGTGGTATGACAATTTATAATTGGTTGAAAACGACCAAAGTTACTGGTTAGTCCATAAAAATTTAAAAAATTTAGAGTATTTCATAAAATATTCTATGTGGAATAACAATTTGTGATTTGGTATAGAATAAAAGTTATGTGTTCTAGTTCACATAAATTTGTAGTTTTTTTATACACCCATAAAATATTTTTTACTAGACGACAATTCATGATTTGGCTAAAAATAGTCAAAATCATAGGTCATGAACCACTAAATTTGAGGATTTCAGAGTGTACATAATATATTATACACATGGCAGCAATATGTAGTTTGATAAAAAAGGGCCAAAATCATGGGTTGTAGATCCATAAAAATTCAAAAACTTTAGATATTCATAAAACATTTTATGCAGGATGACACTTTATGATTTGACCAAAAATGCATAAAACTTTGGTCAAGTCCACATAATTTTGAGAATTTCAAAATATGCATTAAGTTCTTTGTTTGACGACGAAAATCATGGGTTACTATTCATAATGAATAAATAATTTCATAGTGCACATGAAATTTGTATGTGGAACAATGATTTGTGTCTTGGTTGAAAATTGTCAAAATAATGAGTTAAAATCCACATAAATTCATGAATTTTAAAATATGCATAAAATATTCTACGTGTTGCTCTCAAGTGGCCAAAAATATGAGTTATAGCCCACAAATGTTTGAGAATTTTTAAATATGCATACAATATTCCATGTCGGATGACAACTCATAATTTGGTCAAAAATAGCCAAAATAATGGGTTATAGTCTACTAAAATTTGAGAACTTCAGAGTACACATAAAAAAATTCTATGCGAGATGATAATTTATGATTTGATAAAAATGTCAAAATCATGGATATATTCCACGAAATTTTAGAATTTTAAAACATTAATGAAATATTCTATGCGCGACGATAATTTGCGATTTGATCTAAAACGACAAAAATCATGGGTTACAGTCCACATAAATTCGTGAATTGAAATATTCATAAACTCTTTATCGGATGGCAATTCATTATATGGACAAAAAGACCAAAATCATGACTTACAATTTACAGAAATTAGATAATTTTGTAGTATGAATGAAATATTCTAGGTGGGATGACAATTCGCAACAAAACTCTTGTGGTAATATGGGAGATATGGAGGGTACGCATGCAAAAAGACCATTTACAACATAAAAATCAAATCTTTGGAGTGAAGGGATCATCGATCTTATTAATTTCTCGCGCTCTTTGAGATCGCGTCTTCAGTTGATTCTCAAAGGTTCGATTTTTCTCTCTCTGGATCTGGATCTTGTATCGAAAAACCCTTCCTTTTTTCACTAATTACAAACGATCTCTCTTTTTCGCAGCTTAATTGAGCCAGATCTCTCTCATCACCTACCAGTTCTCTCGCCCTCGGATTCATGGTGAGTTTCGAATTTTTACAATTTCTTGTAAATTTTAAAGATTATTTACCGTGTATTTTCAAGAAATTTGAATCAAATGATCGCGATCCAAGTCAACGTTTGGGCTTTAATGAGGAATCCGGGTTTTTATGAATGAGGGAAAAGAATGGTTAGATCAGAATAAGGAGAATTTGTCACAGAAGAGTTGAATGATCTCGGCAGTAGCCTGTAGTTGTCTTTTTCCATAAATGCGGTGGATATTTAAGGTTCATATAAGATTTTATGCAATAAACTACACTGTGGATCTCAGTGGGAAATTTGAAGTATGGTACACTGTGGAGATTCTGATTACGTATTTAGTAGTATAATTTAAGGGTTGTACCTTCCAATTGGTTCTACAAGCGAAAGAAGTCTGCATGAAAAACCCAACTATTTAGTTGATTAAGCTTTCTATGAATGCGATGGATATTTAAGATTCTTATTTTTGGAGGGTTGACATGATGCCTCGATGCATGAAACATAGCCAACGTTGTTAATAAATGCAAAAATTATCTTATATCTATATGATGATTTATAACTAGTGCAAAATGCTGGGAAGCCAATTGACAGCCAGAATTCTGATTAACTTGACCACTCAAAGAGTTGAATTCTGTGGGTCGTTGGAATTCCCAACTGTTCTAATCCCAGAACATACTGGACGGAATTGAGTTTCCTCTACTCCGGTTTTTGGTTCTTTAAACACATGCAATTTTAGAAGCATCTTAAATAGTCATTATGCTCAGGTAGAACTGCAAGTGTCAAGAAAACACAGAAACATTCTTCTATGTATGCTCTTACGTCGGTCTTAAACATATTTGTTTCCTTTAGAAAAGGCTGATGTGGTATCTTTCTGGTTATCCAGGAGTCTTCTCCTTCTGTGAAGAACATTCTCCTTTTGGATTCTGAAGGAAAACGTGTGGCAGTCAAATATTTTTCAGATGACTGGCCTACTCACAGCACAAAGTTAGCTTTTGAGAGGTCTGTATTCATTAAAACTCTGAAGACCAATGCTCGGTCAGAAGGTAACTCACAGATAGATTTATGTCAGGATTTACCTTGGTCCATGAGTATTTTTTCTAGATATATTTCATATTCTTTAATATATCTTCTGCAATACATAGATTACTTGGTTAGTTGGTTATTTGTACTTGTGTATCAGATTAAGCTTTCCATGTTTGATATCGTCACTTGGAAAACAGATAAATTAGCTCAACCTGACTTACCTTCTTCTATCTGCAGCCGAAATTGCAATGTTCGATGGATACATTGTCGTCTACAAATTTGTCCAGGACCTGCACTTTTTTGTCACTGCAGGTGATGATGAAAATGAACTCATCTTAGCAACAGTTCTTCAGGGCTTCTATGATGCTGTCGTCAATCTTCTCAGGTCTGTCATTATTGTTTCTTCTACATTGCTTTTTAATGTTGCTATTGTTTCCCCTGTATCTAATGCTTTGTTCAATTTCCTGATGATGCACGTGTCTTTCCACCAGGACTGATGTAGAGAAAAGGACTGCTCTCGAGAACTTGGACCTGATTCTTCTTTGCATCGATGAAATTGTTGATGGAGGGTATGAATAACGAACAGTCCTTTACGTATTTCGTAATCTTGCAGGGGCGTAAGTTTGTAACTGTACATGATATTTTGTCATGAGAACGCTAGTGATAAGATAGGATGATCAACCCCCCCACCCCCACCCCCACCCCCAAAAAAAAACCAAAAGAAAGAAAAACACACGCACGATAAGGGTCTGAATCAGTACGCCACTATAGATGTTAAAAAAAGAAAGAAAAAGAAAAACACATGCACAATAAGGGTCGGAATCAGTACGTCACTATAGATATTAAATTGTTTCATATTTTCATCTGACTGGAAAGAAGAATCAACAGATTTTAGTCATTGGTGCATGTTGTGGTCTATGTTCAATGTAATGATAGCTTTGTTTTTTATTGAAATTTACTCACCTTTTGTACAATAACAAAGCCTAAGTTTCTAGGATTTGGCTTAATGCAGCGGTTTTTCCTGAGTTTTTTTTTCAGTGTGGTGCTTAGCGATGTAATTGAACAATGCCTTCTCATGCAGAACTCTATGATTAGTATAGTGCCATTATAAAAAGAAATATGATCCAATATCGACGATATATAACTCCCATTGCAGGGATGATCTACAACTTCAGTATTATCTTAACGAAGGTTTGATGGAACTATAGGTTGTTGTTAGGCATTCCGATGGCGTCATATGATTAGGATGGGATTCCTAGTAATATTCATACTACTCTTGGAGTGACCGTTCATATTTTCCTTAATAGAAAAGTTGGAGATACAAGTCAACTACATCAGTGTCAGGCAATCACAAATTTCTAGATTAGGATTGGTGTTCGTAGTGATAGTGAGACTGTTTAAGAAAAGTTTTGGTAAATTCTTTCATTAAAATTAAAAATGAGTAAGTATGGAACTACTAGAATAGGCCGTATAGAATTCTAAACTATTATAGCTGTTTCATAGCTAATGAATGGTGTGTTTGGTAATCAAAGTGATTTTATTATAGTGTTTTTGTAGAAAAACGTTTTTTTTTTTTCAAACATGTTTTGAAAACACCATTTATAGTTATTATTTATATAGCGGCGGCGACAGGCGGGCGGTGGCCGGCCAACGGGTGGACGACGACAGTTGGCGGCGGATGGTCGGTAGCCGGCCGACGGGCGACGACGGGCCGGAGGGCGGCGACGGCGGAGGGCAGCAGCTACGGCCAACCGACGGGCGGGCAGCAACGAGTGGGCGGTGGCCGTCGTGACGGTCGGCCGGTGGGTGGGTGGCGTCGACCGACGGGCCACGACGGTCAGCCGGTGGCGGGCGACTGCGGTTAGGCGGGCGGCGGGGTGGCGGATGAAGGGCCGGCGGGCGGCGGCGGCGGGCTGGTGGCGAGCGGCGGCGGCGACGGGCCGGCAGGCCTGTAGGCGGCGGCGGCTTAAATGAAAAAACAGAATCTCAAAACATTTTTTTGGTGTTTTGGGAAAAGTGTTTATTTTTTAGATTTTGTAAAGAGTCAAGTCAAAAAAACGTCCTGGTTGCTAAACGTGTTTCATTGTTTTTTTTGAAAAAAACAGAAACAACAAAAACACCACGGTTGTCAAACGCTCCCGAAGTTTGTCATGAACAGGTGTATCTGTAAGTCTGAGAAAGAGGATTAGTCACCAAACTTACCTTGCATATTTAATCATTCATTGCTTCTTCTTCTTTTCTCTGTCTTAGTTTATTTCATTTTCATTTTTTCTCATGCTGAATAAAATCGAAGTAAAGAAAGTTATTGCAGGATAAAAGGAAATAGAAAGGTGATAATGATTACATGCCTGAAGCACTAGGTTACTTGTACACGACGTTTTGGGTGCCATGTTCGTGTCCGACATGTGGCGTTTTGGCTGCTGTTTCCGTGTCCGACACATGTAGGACACATATTCTTTGCAGACATGCCATAGATACGTGTGGTTTGAAGTAAAATCCGATTTCCCCATTACTTGTACCCTAAACTTGTTTCATTGGAAATATCAGACTCAAAACCAATCGGTTTTTTAGACCAGTTAACTGACACTCATTACTTAAATATTAAAAAATACTCATTGTATTATCCCATGTGATCAAACTAAACTTTTGTTGTTAAACATTATTCTTAGTTTTATTTAACTTGATTCTTAATTCTTATAGATAGTAGAAAGAAACATACAAATGGTATATGTATTTTAATTCAATATATGATCTAATGTAAATTTCACATACATACACACATAGCCGTGTCTTCGTATCCTACATTTTACAAATTTGCCGTGTCCCATGTTCGTATCTGTTTCCATCTCCATGCTCGCACCCATGTCCATGCTACCTAGCCGAAGCAAGATCATCTTGCTAGAAAATTTCCTATTTGCCTTATACAATAATGACTCCAATCCGTACCAGTCATTTGTTGCTTGACTGTCTTGGACAACGCCATGTATCATGATAAGATAGCTTGAGGAAAGTCCATGAACATATAGCTTGAACTGAGAAAATCACTGTGCCATAATCTTTGTCTAAATGTAGTTCTGAAAATTATTCACCTTCTTATTTTATTTGCCTGAATGCAGGATCATCTTGGAAACAGATGGGAACGCTATTGCTGGAAAGGTCGCAACCAATACTGCTGATAGTTCTGTTGCATTCTCCGAGCAAGTAAGATCTATTACCTAGAATTTGCCTACCTATTCAAGTTGGTGAATACTAGGTTAAGTTCTTCTAATGAGTTTCCTTTGTTGTTTTTCCTTTTTTTCAGAACATTTCTCAAGCATTGGCTACAGCAAGGGATCACTTTGCTAGATCCTTCCTGCAATGATTTTGTGATGACATCCTGGCTTTGGCTTCAATAATACCCTTCTTCCCCTTTTTATCATTCTTTTTGAGTTTTGACTAAGAATTTTATATGCTTTATTTTTTGGTTTCGTGTATTTAAGCCTTTGTGCTTGGCTTAAGTCAGTAAAAGTGATAGCTGGTAATTTAGACAAAGTGGTTTGAGTGAATCTCTTCTAGAATAGGATTTTTCTAAGGTCTGTTATTAAATGGAGATATTCTGGATGATTTGGTAATGAAATTGCAGTCATTTTACTTGTTCCTTTTCTGAATTGAAAATGCTGAAGGTTTTGTTCCTATCAAGGTGGTAGTCAAGCCGACATGAACTTGTTAAATTGAGAGTATATTGTATATTGATTGAAGTATTTTAACCAAACTCAAATCAAAACTACTAGGGAAATTATCTTTCTTGTGAGCTCTTGCACATAAATCTGATTGTAATTAGATGATTCAACATTATCCTTACCGTGCCAAACTTTTTGGTGTTCTATTCAAAGTATGCTGCAGTTATATAGCTGCTTGTGGTGTTCAAGCTTTCTGCAGAGAAACACTAAGACATGCGGGTACTTTTTGTGTAAAAATTTCCAATTACCTTATTTCATTATATTTGTAATATGATTTCTTTTTTGAGTTCTACATGCTTCGTTTATATCTACTAATTAACGATCTGTCAGATTCTGACATGGTGATTTACGCATCTTATATAAACTTGTTGCTCCATGTCGTCTCCAAATGATCTATGATCGCATATCATACTCTTGAGCTACTGCACAACATGCTTCCAGTTTTGATGCATCAAGTTCTATGGTGAATTAAGCAGATATTATATATATTGTTTATTACTAATTTGGTTATATAAATTCCCCATGACCCCAAGGACTGACAGGCAAAAGCAATGGGTAGGATGCAAAAATACATTAGTTTAAACTATCATGTTAGTACCCGCAAAAGAAACTTCTGAGATGCATTATTAATAAACTTTATACCAAAAGCAGATAAACCTACTAGCACAAGCCATACACCAAAATATAATTGTGAGATGGTCATTATTGATGGATGATTATACATGATAAGTTTGTATTCTTAAAAATTAGGAGGTTGACATCCTTCTTAATGCTTGTTTTTTTTTCTTTAATGACATGTTTAGATTTAGACATGATTGAATACTATTATCACTATCATTATTGAGCATGCTCTCTTGACTCTTTACCAAAAGAGCCCTGATGAAAAGTAGGGGGAATTGAATTGAACTACTCCCCTTGGTTGCTTAGATTTTGGCCTCCAACCCCACCCCCATGTGAGCATAGTTGTGTCCATAAAGCTGTCTTTTTTTCTTTCTTTTCTTCATCCTTTGCACAACCAATAGCCAACTTTTCTCATTAAATGAAGGAGATATGGAGCTGATGACCCATTTCCTTTTTGGGTTTGCTTGGAATCTGTTTAAAGACAAGTTAAAGGAAGATGGATGTAGCTTTCTCAGGAAGATGGATGTAGCTTTCTCATTTACTTTACTATCCATTAATCTCTTTTGAACTAAATATTACCCAAAATCTTAGTTGCTAATTCACTGTTCACATTTTATGGCAACAACAAAGATTGACCCAACTTTGGTTATTTCCTTGTTCAGTTAGGTCTCTGAAAATGGTACCTGTTTACTTTTGTCCTCAGTTGACTGGCTTTTTATGTTGCTTTCCTCCTTTTTCTTTCTCCACAAAACATGCTTCTCTGTCTAATCCTGCAATAACTTGTTGTGGATTGGACTTTTACTTTTAACTTCCGACTGTTAATCATATTATTTTAAGCATTTTAATTGCTTTTACCTTTACTTTATATCTCTGAAGGTAGAAGTTTCATTGACAAATCCAAGCTTCACCTAGTTGTGGGCTCACTACACCTCAAGCTCTAATGTTGGTCTCTGAATGACCTTGCCTGCATCCTTCCTAAAAAAAAGCAACATAACTTTCCACTTAATGCATTCAAATTTATGTCCCTCACTTAATGCTTTCAAATTCATTGACTGGCTTTTTATGTTGCTTTCCTCCTTTTTCTTTCTTCAAACATGCTTCTCTGTCTAATCCTGCAATAACTTGTTGTGGATTGGACTTTTGCTTTTAACTTCCGACTGTTAATCATATTATTTTAAGCCTTTTAGTTTCTTTTACCTTTACTTTATATCTCTGAAGGTAGAAGTTTCATTGACAAAGCCAAGCTTCACCTAGTTGTGGGCTCACTACACCTCAAGCTCTAGTGTTGGTCTCTGAATGACCTTGCCTGCATCCTTCCTTAAAAAAAAAAAGGAAACATAACTTTCCACTTATTAATGCATTCAAATATATGTCCCTCACTTTGTTCTTTTATATGTTTTGCCTCTTCTTTCTCCACTTCTTGCTAGCATAATGAATAACTATGGAGATGAGGCCAGTCCATGGTGTTCTTTCCACCCGAAAGAAGTGGTTGTAGGAGTATGCGCTCTTTGCTTGAGAGAGAGGCTCATCAACTTGGCGTTAGAACAAGAGAATTTTCACATCTCCAAGGATTCTAATAGGTCATTCAGATTCTTGAGGAGGAGGGCTTCAATTTCACTTCCTAAAGTCTTTGCTTTGAGCTCGCTCCTTCACCGCCTTGAATCTCGAAGACAGAGATCTGATGATGACAGCTCTGACCAGGGATCCATTGCCAGTTTGGAAGGTATTAATCAATTATCTCTTTTTTCTTTTTCAGAATTGTGATAATGTTGGTATTACATGATCCCAGGACTACTATATATATGTGTGATCTTTGAGTCTTTCTTCGCTCACCCTACTATGATTTAAGATTGTATTATATGTTTTCCCTTCATCTAGGTAAGGAAATTAATATTAGCTATAGCTTAGTCTTATTTTGATTATTGTATATTATGTCTTGCACAGGTGAATAACAATTAGCTCTTGTCTGCATCCTCTTTATTTAAGTTTTCAACTTCAATTGTTCAGTATCCCATCCCTACACAATCTTTCCTTTTCTCTCTCTTAATTTCACTTTTTCAATACTTAAAAAGTGCAAATGAAGGAAAACCCTTTTTTCTGTATTTAGGATATAATCTTTGGATCGCTTAAATCGTGAGTAAATAATGTATGGTTTTGGCTGCATAAATTTTAGTATGCTGCATAAATTATCTTTTCCTGACAGTCCTGATAAAAGGTCATCTGATCGGTTGCATTAGCAAACATATACATACCTTTGATCATCCGTCGGAATTATTTATGAACATCCTGTTAATACTTAGCAGACTCATTCATATCTATCAAGTTTGAAGACAATGGACAAGCATCATGGGAGAGCAAGAAGCAGGAAATCGCTGATCACATGCCAAAAGAGAGCAACAGGGAAAAGAGTGTGGTTGAACATGTAAGGTCGAGGGGGGCGCTGAGGTGGCAGAAGAAGATTGGCCAGCTGCTCCAGCTGCCACGCTGGAAGAGGCCCAGCAAGGCGGGTGCGAGCCACGTGGGGCTATCGGGTAAAATGGAGGGGAGGAATGGCTGGATAAGGAGTCTAACGAAGAGGAGGAGCAGAGAGTAGAAGAGAGAGCCAGAGTGGGGAATAAAAAGGTTGCTCATCCTTCACTACCAAATTTTATGTGTTCTCTAGTGTTGGAAATCATATAGTGTATGATTATATAACTATGTTACATATACATAGATTTGAAGATACGCGTATAGTCTTGCTTACAATGAGAAGGGTTTTGTGATTTTCACTTGTAAGTTCATAGTTTTTGGCATCTCAACATTAACTTTGAAGGGTCAACATCTTATATGATGTCACTTTAGGAGTGACATTGTTCATTCTAGCGGCAAATAATTCTTTGGTAGCGAAGGCCATCATTTTCAACAAATTGGAAGCTATAATTCTTTATTTTGCTACAATACTAAGTAAAAGCAATAGTTGTAATCTTGTTGCTTTCAGCCTAATTTGATTAGGCACTAGCTTTGACAATTTGACCCCCACAGAACCTAAATTCAACCTAACTTCACTAACTCAAGCTTGACTTCTTCAGAAACGGGGGTCAAAATAATGAGTTATTAAAGTGGGAGAAAAGTAAGGAAAATGATAGGGGCACACCCCCAACCACATCCCAAACCACACCCCCTCTCTCGTATGCTACAGTGCACCGGGCCTCACGTGGGATTTTAAAATTTTAAAATCCCATGTGGGGCCCGATATACTGTAGCATACGAGAGAGGAGGTGTGGTTTGGGATGTGGTTGGGGGTGTGCCCCTAGTGCCACCCGAAAAGTAATTGCATGAGCAGAGAAGAGAATTATAAAAAAAAAAAAATGAGATTTTACATGTGGAGGCTTGGTCATCAAGCTGCTTTAAAAGTTCAAGAAGATGTATGTCCCTCATAACTCTCTTTCGCGTCTCTTTTTATCCAAATCAAATTGCAAATTTGATTTGGATAAAATAAATAAATAAAGTAGTATATATCAAGAAATCAAGATTTTTTGTGGACTAGCTATAGATTAAACTAACTGGAAATAACTGGTATAATAATAATTATTATTTTTCCTGATTCGATAAAATCCACGGAAACGAAAAAAAATTATTTTTTATGGTCAAAAATTCATTTATCTCAGCTATTCGACAAGTGCATGTTCTTAGGAGAGAAATTGCTGGATGAAGCCTTACGCATTGATCATGGCCTCGTTGTATTTGGTGGGTAAATCGGGCACATTAATTATAGGCGATAATTTGCCCATCAATTTTGATACGGTTTTTCTATAGAGTGTCCGTGGGCACTCTATAAGAGAGGAGAGAGAGAGAGAGAGAGAGAGAAATGAGTTATGCACAGAAATTAATACAAATCAGGGAATCTCATGAGCTATTCATTTCTCTCTATCTCTCTCCTCTCTTATAGCTCTATAGAAAAACCGATTTTGATAAACCAAACTCAAGGATGGAGTGTTAACATCAGGAGGGCATCTTCTTGGTGCATCCATTATCTTGCTTTCAATTCAAAAGCTAAAATCACTGTGTTGTATGTATCATGATAAATAAAGTCAAGCTCTCTCTCTCTCTCTCTCTCTCTTTTTAAAAAAGCGCCCGTGCCATACTAGAGTTTATGCTTCTTTTTTTTTTATCGGCATCATGCAATTCAATCATAGAGCTCAATTATCCAAATAAACAAAGTTCTCGGTGCGTGTTGTGCTTAGTTCTGAAGCTAAGTAGTATTGTTGTCCTCGGTGCAAATGTGCAATCCACATATCTTTAGTTGGAGGGTGAGAAAGCAAACGCGCACGTGCCCGTATCAAAATCAGCTGTATGCCCCCACGTGAACAGCACAATAATGCTTTGCTCTGTGGTTTCCAACTCAAATGTTGAGGGGGTCGCGTGCAAGCGAGAAAAGCATAGATTATGTTCACATGGATGGAGCGTAGATAAGTCACACAACGCAATTAGTAGGAGTACCGCAAGTAAGGGGCTGTTTGGTTCCCTGTTTTTGAGGGAAAACCATTGTTGAAAGCATGCTAAAAGTGTCAAAAGTGTCACTTTTTGGCTGGCTTTCAAGCAAAATCCTATTTTTAGAGGCGTTTTTGCTTAAAGCCTGCCAAAAAAGTGACACTTTAGCAGGCTTTCAAGGGAATTTTTTTTTAACCAAACAGCCCCTAAACGAACACAGGTTCGACTTGCGGTGGGAATGGAAATGGGGCCTAATTGCGTGGAAACCCAATCCAAATCAATCCAACATGAACTCTTGCATTGAAGTTCTTAAATTGCAAACGAGATAACCTGTTGAATTGAACACGGGTTCTGAAGACACGCGTACGATTCTTTCGTTACCTATAGATATCTATGTTCTTCAAACATCGTATCATCTGGTTGTCGATGCGTCGTTAAGTATTCAATCTTGTTTAGGTATCAAATTCTTGACTAGAAAGAAGGGAGAGAAAACACATGTTTAATCAAAGAAATATTGGTTAACATAACGCAAACTGATCGAGTTACTGTCTCTAGATCTCCTCCTCAAAAATCTTCATATTGTTCCGCTCGCGGATGGTGGGTGTCAATTTCATGATATGATTGAGATCCAAAACTAAAGTGTGGGCATCCATCACTCACCCATCCCTCCCTGTGATCCTCCTCTCTTCCATCTTGAGACCCCAAAATCAAGTGGGAGGGACTCGTTTGGTCCCCTACCCCTCTTTCCTGATGCATGCATTTTGAACCTTCCCCACTTTCTGCGCTCCCTCTTCTGCTGGATATGTCGGATGCTACGAGGTCACAATGAAGGACTACAAGCTGTGCACGTGAGTTATCCCCCACCAACAGTTTCTACAAAGCCTACGATTTTACCCCGATGTATATGAAACCCTACCAGCGAACCACAACGCACGCAAGTAACGTAGTTCCCAATTGCAAAGATACCACTTAGATTATAAGAGACCGATATCACAACCACAATCTCAAAGACAATTATGGCTTGGCGAAACACCATGCGAAGAATACTAGCTAGTCATAATAATTATCACGCGTCATTAACATGATAAAAGCATTTTATCAAAAACTGACACGGAAAATGAGACAGATGCATCGACTCGAGATCAAAGCGAGTGAATGTGAAAATACTTCTTCTGAATCAGGAGAAACATTCCACTGTCAGCATCACTAAAACATCAACAGCAGTATATCAGCTGGAAAGAGGCCCCCCTTTCTCCTGTACTCAGCATCAGGGAGCAGGAATTTCCTCTCCTCCTTTCGGCTCCCTCATGGCATAAATCAGGGGCAAAAACATACATAAATGAACAGGTTCATCACGAGTAGACCCCCTTAGCATCGTTGTTTTTAACTCATGTAGTTTCATTGTTGCAAATACACACCCTGGTTTGGGTTAAATTTTTTTGACTCTTCTACCTTAAGACAGATTCACCAATTTCACCCTGGGGAAATATCTGCCATTATTTAACCTAGGGTAAAAGAGTCAAAAGAATTTAACCCTAAATGAATGGAACCGCAGGGGCAGCACATTCAAAACGGTGATACTAGAGGGAATCTATGTGCAATTAACCCTAAATGAAATAAAAATCAAAGCGAAAACTCTGTTTGACAGACTGTTAGTTTTACTAACACATTAAACCAAATAACGATTGAGCCAAAGTACGAATGATTAAACTGTCAACAATTGCTTCATTACAAATGGCAACAGCTAAGATGCCATACACTTTAACACTTAAAAAAGTCTAGACTAAATAGAACTAGTCTGAAACTTGGTCAGTATTAGCAGTTGAAAAGTGACATCAAGTTCCTACAGCTTCAAGTTGAGACTGAGGCCAAGATCCTCCAGCTTCAAGTTGAGCTTCATGTCATCTTTATCTAAGACATCTACCTACCTACCTGCATATGACAAGGCACAATATTCAGCAGCTTGTTTACACACACACACACACACACTCACTCACTCACTCACAAAGAAAAAAGAAAAAAGAAAGAAAGAAAGAAAGTATTTCCATTCAATTATGAACCAACTACTCTCAAGCACGGGCATGGACAATATTCCAAATGTGAGATGAAACATCACCATTTTAAATCCATGGCGCAGCAGCAGATCTCATAAATGTAGCTTTCTCAACTATTATATACCAACATCTACATTGTATAAGAATAAATAAAACATTGAATGAAGAGCCAAATCTATTAATCTTTGGAGCTGCGGTGTACTGGAAGGGACCGTCACCAATCACAATGGTTGAATGAAGACAACTAACAACACTTAAAGAAAATTATTTGATCGCCAAATAAAAAGTAGATGCGTAATACAAATGAATAGTAGGCCTACCCAAAGAAATATAGACAACAAAATGCTTATGTTATGATGCAGTTTCAATCATATCAAGGAATATATCTCATTCAGATACCTACCTGTTTAACATAATCAAAACATGTATTATACTAAACAGAAATCAGTAGTGAGTGGTCAACCCCCAACCACATCTGTCATGATTAAGGAGCACATTTTGAGCTTCTAATAGAGCCCATTGGCACGATATAAGCTGTAGGACCCACGGAAATCAACAAACGATTTAGCTCAATCCACTGCCAAAATTGATTAGTCAATTTTGCACTTGACTTTTTAGATTTACATTTTAAACCCTTCAATCAATATTTAATGTGAGACTAAATCTTAGGGTATCGCAATCACCCCACCTTAATTATGCTATGCCCTTGATTTCAAAAAAAAAAAAAATGCAACATCCTTGTCGTGACGTCGTGGCATGGCAATTGGTCTGCCCTAGTATTACTACCAGGAAATGTGGGCTCTAGATTTTAAAGATGGCTCCTACGAGCTTCTAGAGGTAACTCCCACCGCACTCACACAGTATAACACTTAGTCCCGCATAGCACTTACCCCCCTTCCGGCTCGTTAACTGCTCTGATACCATTTGTCATGCCCCGGACCCGCAACCCCATTGGTGGAATGTAAGTTGTAGGACACAAGAGTGCAACACATGATTTGGCTCAATCTACTGCCAAATTTGATTAGTAATGTTGCATTTGAATCCTTAGACTTACATTATAAACCATTCAACCACTCAATCAATATCTAATGTGGGACTGAATCTTAGGGTACCATTTTTGTTATATGCAAATACAATTTATCAATTATCACTCCATGAACACAGCTAAAATCACTACTAATTTGTTGTCACGCCCCGGGCCCCGCGAGCCCGTTGGCGCGATGTAAGCTGTAAGACCCATAGAGCGTAACAAATAATTTAACTGAATCCACTGCCAAAATTATCTAGTCAATAGTGTACTTGACTTCTTATACATCTTGGAGTATCGCAACCACCCCACCTTAATTATGCAACCTCCTTGATTTCAAAAAAAAAAAAATTGTGCGACGTCCTCGTCGTGACGTCGTGGCATGACAATTGCTCCGTCCTAGTATCACCACGAGGGAATGCGGATCGTAGATTTTACAGTAGGCTCCTACAAGCTTCTAGAGGTGGCTCCCACCACACTCGTGCAGTGTAGCACTTAGTCTCGCATTGATACGAGTCGCAGTGCGAGCACCTTTTGGTCGCGGAATTACCAAAATGTGGGTTGAGAAGAAGACAACTAAAACACAAGAACAATTCAGTATGACGAAGGAAAATACCTTCTCTAGATTATAAAGAATCAATTATTACAAATCTCTCCCTCACAATCTCACTAGAATCAAGAACAACCTCTCAATCCTCTCTAAACCCTAATACAATGATTAGAATCTCTCTTAATTACCTCTGATTCTAAGATCTCATAGATCCTCACAATCTAAACCCCAATCCTTTTGATTAGGATCTCCCTTATACCTAAAACCCTTTAGATCTACATCTTGGCCTCTCACCTCCTTTTTCTGATTCCAAGATGATCAAGCTGATGTTTAAAAACCCTAAACAACCCTTTATATAGGTGTACAAACGTGGATGACAATCTGGTAAATAACCAAGTCCAAAACCAACAGGAATTCGTGTGAACAGAAACCCAAACGAACCAGGAAACCTTCGATGAGTCGACTCATGAACAGTTATGAGTCGACTCATGACCTCATATGCATGAGTCGACTCATAACTGATGAGTCGACTGGTCAGAGACTTTTACTAACAGGGCTGGGTTTCGTGAGTCGACTCATAACAGGCATGAGTCGACTCAACCTGATGAGTCGACTCATGTACATGTATGAGTCGACTCACGAGCTGAAAACTGAATTCTTCGAATCTGCTGCTCGTCGTCTCGTTCCACGCTTCCACCTGCGTTCCACTGTACTGATTGACACCTCTATTCTCATGCTATCATGAGAATCATCTATCCTCAAGCTCTCATGAGGATCGTTAAGTTCCAAAGAGAAGATACACCCGTATCATGCATTGATTCTTCGTTCTTCCGACTCGTTTCACGCTCCATCCCGTGCTCCGCCGTATCGCTTCACACCACTATTCTCAAGATATCATGAGAATCACATATCCTCAAGCTCCCATGAGGATCACTAAGCTCCCGAAGCAGAGAAGAAGATACACACGTATCACGCATAGCAATCGGCCCTACATTTCAGGCTCACTAAATGTTCTGATACTATTTGTAGCCCGCGAACCCATTGGCGCGATGCAAGTTGTAGGACACACAGAGTGCAACACATGGTTTGGCTTAATTCACTGCCAAAATTAATCAGTAATGTTGCATCTGACTCATTAGACTCACATTATAAACCATTCAATCACTCAATCAATATCTAATATGAGACTAAATCTTGGGGTATCATTTTTGTTATATGCAAATACAACTTATCATCAATTCTCACTCCACGTTGAACACAACGTAGAAGATGACAGTTTTTCCTGAAGAAAAGATGATGCGATGACAAACGATTACTAACTTAGATTGACAAAGTTTACCTGTGAAGTATTAAGTAGATAGTATTTTCTTCACCCCTAACATCTTGACTTCTAAGATGATTGCATATGGTTATGAGCTTTCTCCAAGAGTTAACTTCGTGAAGCTAAATGGAAATTGGAGATGTGCTATGTTGCATGAGTATGGATACTGGTACGGGTATGCGACACGACAAATTTGTAAAAGGTATGGTACATGGCCACAACTATATAAATATTTATATACACATATATCATATATTGGAATTAATAACTTATGCGAGAACAATAATGAGAACTAAAATTCCTAATAACATCTTTATGTTTATTTTATTGTGGATTATAAATTGGAAGATCACTAGTTTCCAATCTAGACATCTAAATAACCCTTCAAAAATTATAATTCAGAATCTGATCTATGTCTAATGAGTTTCAAGAAGTGAATGTGAAGTGTCGGAATATATGTCTAAAAAATGTGTGACAAGTGTTTTAAAGAGTACATGACTGAATAAATGAATGCATATGTGCAATGAGTGCCCAAAAAATTTGGGTACGAATACGGGTACATGTCGAGTACGACTTCAGATAAGAAGTACCCAGGTAACATAGATATGTAAATGCATACATGGTCCACAAATCCCTTTAGAAGGACATACATACAATTCATTACTAGCCCCTGCAACTCCAAGAGACGCCCAACTTTCATTGCATAGCATAATTCCTGTTAACAATTTTAACATAAACAAACAAATAGAAACCTAACTTTACTCCTTACCTGTACAAGTTGCCTGCTGGAAAGTTACTCCACTTCATCATAAGAATCATGGCTTCTGCAGCTGAAATTCTTTGACGCTGAACATCAACACCATCAAACAACAGGTTGTGTTGGAAAGATAGTGAAAAACTCAAGTGACCGAACACCTTCATTGGCAGCATACTCTCCATCAACACTGTTATCATCAGGGTCATTCGTATGAATTATCTTCCCAAACAGCTGAATTGATCCTTTGCCAACTTTTCTAGGTTGAGTACAAGCTGCAACTCCTAGAAGATCCTGATCATGATTATGGATGCTTTCTTGGCTAGGAGGCGATGATGCTTCTCTTTGTGTCCTATTCAGCTCTTCTGGCACCTTAATGCCATAGAAATTATCAGAGAACATCTGATTGGTGTTCCTGTGTAAGAAGTCGGACAAACTTGGTACACAGAATTCATGCCTGGCTCCCTGCATGCCAGCAGGAAATGTGGGGAATGGGGTTAGATTCCCCATTTTCATACTATCTGTGAGTGACTGAGGAACCACGATGCTTCCATGTCCATCACTAGATAACTCGAGACCTTGTGCCCTAAGCTTCTTCATGGGAGGAAATGGTGCATGCATATGGTGAGAGGTAGGCACCAACTCCACTTGCCAAGGACTGACAGCTGTTACATTCGGTAGAACCTCAGGCTCATCCCAGGTCACCTGATAATTGAAAAATGAATCAGCGAATACAAAAATGTGCAACATAAGCACAATATATACCAAAATTAAAGGCTTTACATAAAATTCTTCGTGTTAAGACATTTTCTCTATTAAATCCCCCGAAAAGAACTAAAATCTTAAATGTTAATATAAGTAAGAAAGAGAACTAATATTCAATTCCTAGGAGGTTTCCAACCTACATCCAGATAAAACATGACGTCCACTTTTTCTACAATTATAAGACAAATCATTAGATAACCATGTCAGTTTCGATACAATTATTTAAAAATTTCAGAAAGTATGACATTCTATCTTAACGGTTGACATGCAAAATATATGTTTGCTTGAAATAGCACAAATATATGGGAAGATTTTTTTGTAACCTTTACTCCAACTACAACATATGTCAAAAAATGATTCAAAATAGTAATGTGTATGTAAGTATACTGATTTTCATATAGTAACCTTGTAATATGCAAAGCATAACATGCAAGGTTGTCGATAGCGGATAGCGTCACGTAGCGGTGAGACATCGCTAAGGCTATTTCGGACTATTGCGGCAAAATAGCGGTAAAAAGCGCAAAGTCAAACAGCGGTCTAATTTAGATATGTATAAATACTAAAAAAATAAAAAAAATCTAAAAAATCTAAAAATACATATTTGATGATTTAAAGAGATCCTAAACATGAAATAGACGTGTAACCATCACGTAATACTGAAGATGACTGGAGGAGTCAAAAAATCGTTGTATTCGAGAAGAAGAGTTTAGCGGTAACAGGACTGTCCTAAAAGGAGCTCACGGTGAAGAAGGTGAGATGAAGTATCAAGGTAGGTGCCAGAGGCTATGAGAGGTGGTGGGAATATGCTGAAAATCACAGGAACCGGTGGAATGCAATGGTCAAGGGTAGAGTTTAATTTAAAAAAATAAGCCTTAAACTGTTTCTAAATAGCAGTCAAAAAGCAAATTTCGAATGCAATCGCTCACTATTTACTGTTATGACACACTATTGACCGTTTTTGCGAACAGACATATTCCGTAATATGTCACCGCTATTACGCGATAGCGTCGCGGGAAGGGACCGCTAACGCTATTAGCGCCGCTATTGCGGGACTATTTACCGCTATTTATAACAGTGATAACATGTAACACGAAAATATAACACGTCACCAGATAAGTGCATTCTAAAATACAGGGCCTCCAGAAGGAAGTGAATAACATAAGACATAATAAAAAAACATAATTGTGACTTCTTTATCAATTTAATCCAAAAAAATGAAAATCATCATAAGGGAAATTACACAACAAGAAAGCAATAAATGGAAATAAATGGTCTTTACATTCGCAAAGAGTATACCACTTAGTCATTGTTGTTTTGAAATTGAAAAATCAAAAGAGAACAGCAAGGAAAAATAATATATTTCCTATGCTTCATGAGAACAGCAAGGACACGACAAATTTGCCAAAAGTAGGGTACGGGGACATGGCTATATAAATATTTACATACACATATATAGTTTACATGAGATCAATATTTTTTTGTTCACGTGTTATGAAAATTAAAATTCCTATAACATTTTTAAGTTTCTTTTATGATATAGATTATAAATTGTAAAACGCTCATTTTTTGAACTAGACACCCAAACGACCATTAAAGTCATAGTTTGGAACCCAATGAGTTTCATGAAGTGGATGCAAAGTGTAGGATTTACGTCAGGAAATGTTTGACAAGTGTCCGAAATTAAAACAAGTATTGTTTATAATTGAGTACATACCAAAATAAATGTAGGAATATATGCCAGGAGTGTCCAAGGAGTTTGGGCACTGGTATGGGTCGTGTGCGGATACGGCTTCAAGATAGAAGTACCCAAGTGACATAGGTGTCAGTATATATGTGAGCATACGTGTGCTTGTTTTTTGTGTCTATGTGCACATAGATAAAGAGATATGGGTTAACTTATTCTCTAGAAACAATCCTACCTACTAAACTACATGGCAAAACACTAATTAGATGGTGGATGCTGGTCGACCTGATCTAGGTAATGTAACACACACATGGATAAAATATGATGTCTCTAAAGCTATTAACAATACATCAAATGTTTGCAAAACAAATAGCAATTTATAAGAGAATGACATTAAATACATTTTAAAAAATACTGTAGCAAATGACTTGTATCTGTATGCATTTTATAATACATACATTAAGATAATGGTAGCGTGCATTGATCAAAGTCATAATATTATGTAGGGATGAACTCTAAAATGTTAACACTAAAGGCAAATAGTGCATGTATGCTTGTATCTGTGTGTTTTCATGAATTTGGCTAGGATCCTGCCAATAGGATTTGACCTCTGATCAATGAATTATGAACTTGGAAACTGAAAAGTATATGTTAAGAATCAAACTTCATAATCAAACCATTGAAACTTATGAAATCTAATATCCTACCAGCAAATATTAGATGATTGAAGACTTGATGTCTATAATCAACAATTACAAATGAACGGCTTAAAATAACATGTTAGACAAAACAATTATGGAGCTTCAAAAGTAGGAATCTGAACCACTTATCTTTACCCAAGTAGTTAAATTTTAAAACATCAAATTAGGTTGACTGTAGTATATTTTTGATCATAAATCTAGCCAGCCAGCTAGTATAATTCATCTTAACATACTTGATGGACTGCTAGAAATCACAAAAAGAAATGAAATTTTTTGATTGTAGGCATTTTAAGTGATCTAGATATTTTTTAATGGCGTTAATTTTTTTGCAAAATAAAACTAAGATCGTAGCACATATGATCCTTTAAATATGTGTGTTATGCACAATTAATCAGCATGCTCTATTTCTGATCCTTGATAATTAAAAAAAAGAACACACCTTAAGTTACAAAAAAAAATAAAAAAATTGTTATTCCGAATCATTGGTAAATAACATACTACAATACATCAATGTATTTTAAATAAAAATATTTATGAGAAACTATACAATTAGAGTATGATGTTGAATGCCAAATGTCTATCTCGTAATAATGTCGAATGTCTATTTCATTTATAACAGAAAAAATAAAACGATAATCATAACAAACTTTCAACCATATAAGTATATTTGTATTACCGTTACAACGTATTAGATTGGAACAAATGAGAAGGGAACATGCAACCGCATGTAATGTGGTACATGACTTAGCCTTAAATATTACGGTCCAAAACGAATAAACAATCAAATACTAACATAAAGTATGTCAAATGAGATATTAGATCCAAAGAAATTACTTAATGTACATCGATCAACAGTAAGCTAAAGGCAGCCTGAGGACTACCTGCAGCATTCTCCAAGGAGAATACGACCACAGCCCCGAATCCCTGACATTGTTGCGCGTGACCTTCCCCTGAAACCAAGTCATCCTCGACGAATCCTCAGTCTCCACCGACATCTTAATCCTCATCCCCTCACACCAACACAAACTAAGAGACTTATCAACCACCTCCTGCTCCACCACAAACTCCGGCGACCCCACCCTCGGATAATACATCACCTCAAACTCGCGCCCCATCTCCATCAACCTAATCGCCTCCAGTATCGAATCAGCCGGAACCCTACCCTTCACATTCCTCGAAAACCCGTCTTTACTCACCACACTACTCATCTTCTCGTCCAGCTTCAGGAACTCCGGGTTCCCGCAGGACCTCCCGATCCGCCGAATCCCAACAAAGAGCTTCCCCTCGCCATTATTTATAAAAACCACCGAATCCCCAGCTATGAGCTTCTTACTGTTGACAAACTTGCTCCATCCTGTAGTCAAGAGATGCCTGCGAGGGGTTCCCCGGTAAATGTGCCGGAACTCCCAGACGTTCCCGTGCACGTCGCTGATTGAGATGTTCTGCACAGGCGGGTCGGCATTGTAATCGAGCGCGGGGAAGATGGAGTCGGCGCAGAACCTCGGGACCGAGAACCCTCCGCCGTTGTTGGCGTCGCTCGGGGTCAGGACCTTGGCGAACGAGACGACGCCTCCGCCTCCCACGCCGCCCTCCGGCCGCCGCGGAGGCGGGAGGCACGCGTCGGCGGAGGTGATCGGGCGGAGGCAGATCCGGGAGAAGACCTCGTCGGAGTCGGGGTTGGCTTGGTGATGAACGGCGATGACTCTACAAAGAGGGAAGGGGTTTTTGATCGAGATCGAGGCGAGATCGATCGGAGACGACGACTGCTCGGCGTGGCCCTGGGGGAAGTAGTAGACGGCGGAACCGGCGGTGTGGATCTTGCCGGCGCCGGCGCCGGCGCAGGCCTTCCAGATGCTTGGATCGAGGGACGGAGGCGACGGCGACGACATTAGGGCTAGGGTTTTTTTTTTTTTTTTTGGATTTCTAGGGTTTTGATTTTTGAAAGAGGAAGGGGAAGAGTTTGTTATATAAGCTGCGGGGAGTTGCAGGGGTAAGGATCTGACACTAGAGTTGGAGAAATTTACGGATTGTGCCACTGGGGTGAGATTGGACTTTGGAGAGTATGAATGCAGTTAGAGTAAAATCGGCAGTTTTTGTTGGGGGGAACTGAATGAAGACTGTTTTTTTTGTGCAGGGTTTTTCTTTTGTAGTGTTTTGACTAGATTTTAATGTCATAATTTATTAAATGTAAAAGAAAAATTAGTTTTTTTTATGCTATTACATTAAAGTGTCTTCAAAGTTTAATTGGTAAAAAGATGAATTTGTTGTCAAAATATGATTTTAGTTATATAGCGAATTTTGGAAGGAAAAAAAATCATTTATATAAGTCCAAAATTTTCAACGAGTTTATCGAAAAACTAGCTTTTGATATTCATTTTAGAATACTAACATATGAAAGTTTGTCTTATAATTTACAAAAAGAAAATTTAAAGTGTGTTGCCTCCCTCTTTACTTTTTTCTATTAAAAAGTTAGAATTTCCTTTAAAAAAAAAAAACATGTGCATAAGGTCATGTAATTAGATGGACAATGTGAAAAAAAAAAAACCATTTACAACTTGTGTCTGCTTTTGAACCCACGCCCATGGTTTTCTGAAATAATTTGTACAATATTTGTCTTGGGTTTTCAATTGTTGTTCTATTCTGTTGGAAGTCTAATTTTAGTTATCTCATTGTTTGGATTTAATTGTTGGAAAAAAAACCACACAAATTATCTTTGTACTTGTCTTGATCATCAAATGCTGTTGAGATTTGGAGCAATTACAGTTCTGATCTTTTAGTTTAAGACATAAAATATTTTTTGGAAAAAAAAACATTTTATCATCCAGCAACTCTTGGTGAAAGTTACACGGTGGAAGAGTTCAAACCCAATCTTACATTGGACAGCCCGCATAATTGTCTTTAGATAGATTACAGGGATTTTTTTTAGATAATAGTCCCTTTAATTTTGAAAATTGCATATTAGTCCCTCAAATCCTATAGAATCTTGC
>BQKN01067763.1:164196-179900 GCA_022839385.1 Asparagus kiusianus | reverse complement strand
ATACGCTATTCGATTCTGTGACTGGAGTTCAGCCGTGTGCTCTTATTGTGTTCACCAAGGATCCCAACTCATTTCTTATACTCAGTACGCGCTTTAAAAATATGAACCCACTTAAGTTCTTTTTCTCTAATTGTTAGAAAAGAGTTTTAACCCAAAGTTTAATTTCACAAAGGTTTGAAGCATGAGAGAGAGAGAATGATAGTTTGGTAATCGCAGATATCAACTTAGGAGTTAACCCAGCCATTGTTAAGTTTTTCAACTAAAATGGTAACAGAGAGGGACCATTATAAGATTTGAAGAACTAATATGCCATTTTCAAGATTTTGAGGACTAATACGCAGTTATTGAAGATCTAAGGACTAATATGCATTAAAAAGAATAAGTTCTATGACATGTCATCTATTTAAAATTGAATTGGTTCAATGGAATTTTTTCCTCTTTAGAAAACTTGAATTTACTAAAGATCTGTTTGGATCGTCGAATCAATTAATACATGTCATTCTTGTGCACATGCTTTTTAAGAAAAATAAAAAAAAGAAAAAGGAAATTAGAAAGTCTAGCCGTATTTTACAACCCGTGTCGGCCTTTGAACCCATACCCATCATTTTCTGGAATGATTTGTACAGAATTTGTCTTGGATTTCAATTGCGGTTCAATTTCTGTTAGAAGCCTAAATTTTAATTATCTTATTGTTTGGGATTTAGTTTTCTTGGAAAATATATTTCCATTCTTACCCGCAATAATCCTTCAATAACACATTTCCTTTCTTACCCACAATTGTCCTTCCACTTATCTTTTGATTGTCGATAGCTGAGTCAACTAACTAGTACTAGTAAATTTTTACTGCATAAAGATTAACACTACAAAACACTGCGAGTGAGTGATCCAGACGGTTGAGAAATTCCAATATGGCTCACACTTGGGGGGGGGGGGGGGGATAGATCCAGATAAACACCATATTTAACCTATCATTATTAAGAATCACAAATAGAATGGGAACCAGCACTAGCTGCAGGCGTGTCTCACATTACAGAGAGTTTTTATGTAAAACTGTCATAACATCGTTATGCAAAGATTTGGGGGTTTTATCAGAAGGGACTCCCATCTATAACAATCCCCCAAAACAATATCATAGTGAAATAAACAGAGTACTGTAGAAACAGGAAGGCTCGTCGTGATCGTTGGGAATAAAGCCCGGCTGACTTCACTTAGTCTGCTCGAGATTGGCCAGCTCGGGAAGAGAGGATGATGCCGACGATAAGACCGTAGAGGGCAAGAGCTTCGGCGAAAATGAGAATGAGGATCATCCCGACAAACAACTTTGGCTGCTGTGCATTCGCCCTGCAGCAGAATAACAAGTTAACTTTTTGTAATCTCAATCATCTAAGTATTTGATGTTCTTTGTAGTTGTTGGCACATCCACATTCGGAGCAAGTAAAATGAATAGGAAAGTGCAGTGTGAAATAGATTAGAAGTTGGTGGCGGAAATAAACACATCAATCCGAAATTGGATTTTTCTTTTTCTAACAACTCAACTAGACTGAAGTTTCCAATCACCAATCTGTAGTTTTAGGACTCGAGACAGTTCCATGCGTCATCCCGTTATGCAAAACATGAAAATATCCAATTATTAACAAACCAAATACATCAATTCATAGTCACAGGTTTGTAAACAAGCACATATGAAGAGCAGAACAACCATTAGGACAAATTAACAATACACATGGAAACACGTTATACCATTTGCCTAATTCTTCTAACCCAAAAATCAACAGAGAAGTTCCCAAGGATGTT
This sequence comes from Asparagus kiusianus, assembly GCA_022839385.1. Taxonomy (NCBI): domain Eukaryota; kingdom Viridiplantae; phylum Streptophyta; class Magnoliopsida; order Asparagales; family Asparagaceae; genus Asparagus; species Asparagus kiusianus. The sequence continues at coordinate 178,106 of BQKN01067763.1, read as the reverse complement.
CCACGATATCTAACATATACTACAAAAGTCGACCATTTTTCTCACAGTAACTACCTAAGATACAATTGAATATAGGCAAAATGGACCTTTCATTTACCTCCCATGATCCCATCTCTTTTGTCCTGCTCAAATTACATAAGTACACTTAAAAGATGATGTATGCGCTAAGAGGACATGGTTTTGCACATACCAGCCTACACATCTTTGTTGAGTATCAGACAAAACGAGGAAGATGAAGGGAGGAGAAAAAAGATCCCATACCCACACAGATAAAAAAAGGGAAGATAAAAGGAGGGAACAGAAAAGTATTAAAAAAAATCCCTGGAACAAACGCATGTGTACAGATGCACTTGCACACATATAAATTATAAACACATAATTTACTTTCTCCACTACTCAAGTTTTGTGTTTTTGTCTGAATACACAAGCCAAAATCCAACCTTGAGGGAGAATTGAGTCTTGACAAAGAAACCATCTAATTGATTAATGAAAAACTTAGAACGAATCAATAATATACAAATATGATTTCTTAGAAATCGGTCGATCTAGTGTTATCAGGAAAAGTAAGACATTTTCAACATTCTAGCAGAAAAAGTTTGATGCCTAGCCTACCTACCAAGTTACAAAGCGTGAACATTTAAACCTGTTTCTCTTCAGAATAGTGGACTTAAACAAGATTCCCTTAGTTTTATTCATTCTAATTGAAGCCGGTGAAAAAAAATTCCTAATAACTGGTACTAAACAAAGCCGCCTAATATCATTCCTGTCTAATGCAACACAATGATGTTTCGAGTTATTGACACCATATTCAAAATGAGAAAAATACTCACCTAGGCTACCCAATTAACCATCAAAGGCCAATATATGATTTATAAAACCTCTGAACAACAATACATGAACAACAAAACAAGGTGTTCACTGATAAATTTATATCCACATCTTGTAAAAATAAAATAGAAAGCAAGAGTTGCTATACTATAATAACATTCCCCAGAACCTGAATTAAGAAACAAAATTCATATTTCCGATCATTAAGGACTAGATCATCTATGTGTCAGAGGTGAATATGAAAAAACCAGAAGTAGACCTCAGATAGCAAGTTTAAATGAAGTACTGCAAGAAGGCAAGAACAAACATGAGAGAAGAATGAAAAACATTAGCCTTTGTAGAAACTCAGCTAATCCTTATACACTCCAGCTTCAGATATTAGCTTGGCTGTCTGATAGACATGAGAACCAAACAATCTTAATACACATTTTATATAAGTGGATTGAGCTCTACACACCATTAAAGCAGCTCACTGATTAAACTATTAGTATGGCACTATAGCTGATACTCCTCAAGTAGAAATCTAAGATAATGACATAAAATTCTAAATAGATCAATTTCCTAATCAAACTATGTACATTTGACTTCCCAAGACAATATATCTTCAATGATTCATTTCCAGTACTCTTGGCACTTGCATAGAAGTTTGACAATGTCTCTTTAAGAATTCGAAGCCTTAACGATCTAATCAAGGTTTTAAATATCGGTTATCGGGGATTTATTGGACGGTCAAAATCCTTATCGGATAGCGGAAGTCGGGGATATAGCGGGGATAAGTAGTATTTATCAGAGTGATATACTAGATGATGTATATATATAATATAATAACTAAATGTAATCTAACCGTACTTAATGAAATATAAACATACCAAAATATAAATAATCATGTTTAGAATCATTAACCAATTGTAGAAAGCGAAACTTGCATCTTGATCACACGATGAATTGCAAAACCTTGAAAGAAAATATTTATCGCCAATAAAGTCAATATTTAGAGCCTCCCTTATTGGCTGATAAGTGCCTTTATCGCCGATAACTAGCCGATAAACCCCAAAAAACGATAACCGATTAAAAATCCTACTTATCCTAGCGGAAAGCTCCCAAATCCGATAACTCGGCGATAATATCGGATTATCGGCCGATATTTAAAACCATGGATCTAATGCAAACAAGGAAAGAGAGAATTCCTCAGTGACTATACAGTACAAGGTATGGGTTGACATATAGAGAACTGAGAACACGTACGAACATTCAACTTGAATAATCATAACTTTCACTCATCATGCTAGGCTGCGCAGCCTAAACAAGCTAACTTGACATGCTTCAGACTTCACATATCGGTTTAACTCTATTCGTACATGTTTTAAGTGCATTTTGTGCGAACAAGTCATATTTCTGCCAAAACGGTTAAATATCAAAGAATAATAATAATAACTTCCAATAGGTTCAGAGGAATTAGAAGAGTCAAGTCTTCAACAACTAGAAACCGTGTTTTCCACTAAACAGACAGAGAGACTTACATATAAAGGAAATTGTTTAACTTGACTAATACAAGAACAAAGTTAGCCCTAGGAAGCCTATCTGCTGAACTGATTTTATAATATTAGATTTCACCATTTATCTTTCCAATCTTACTTTACAGATTCACAGATGCCAACAAAAACAAATTGATTTTCCACTCATAAGAAATAGAAAAGATTTCATCCCCCACCCCCACGCCCCTCCCAAAAAAAAACAAAAAAAAGGACAGAAAGACAAGTAAGACAAATAATATAAGGCCTCAAAGTTACACGTAGGAAACCCATCTAACAGTAGATTAGGTCAGATTACACCATTGATCTTTCCACATCTAACAAGTACTCTAAAGGACAAACACCATCTAACAAATAATCCAAAGGACAAACACTAACAAAACTAACAGCCTATACATCATTAGAACCAATACACATATTAACATGCTAAGAGGTGTTATGGGAGCATTTTTTTGGTGAAACTAACTTTTAAGCTAGCTTATTCAAATTTACATGTTCGGCAGCATCTCAAAGAAGCTAGCTTTTAAACCCCATAAAGCTAGGTTTGACCAAAAACTAACTTTTCTACCCTTACAAAAAAAAAACTTTATCATAAAAGCCAAAAGCACCCAAAGCTAGCCTAGCTTATAAGTTTCAAGGTTTATTAACTTACTTCAGATAATAATAGATCTAACCATCAGAAATTAAACAAAAACAAATACCAAACAATTCAACAGATCTAACTTTACAGAGTAATAGATTCTCTCTTTACCTGACTCCAGCATCTCCGACGATCCCGATCGCCATTCCAGCCGACAACCCCGCGAGACCGCAAGCCAAACCCGACGAAAGGTGAGCATACCCATCAAAAAGATAGTAAGACTTTGCCTTAGGGTTAATCCCCGTACTGATGATGACGGCGATAATCAGACCGTAGATTCCGAGAACTCCAGCCATGACGACGGGCACGATCGACTTCATCACCAGCTCCGGCCTCATCACTCCCATCGAGGCCACTCCGACGCCGCTCTTCGCCGTTCCGTACGCCGCTCCCATGCCTGGATCAGAAAGAAAATGGATCAGAAACCCTAGATTCGGATCAGATCTGAGGAAACCCTAGGTTTTGCTTACAGGAAAAGACGAGGGCCGCGGCGGCGCCGAGGAATCCGAAGAAGGGCGCGGTCTCGTCTCCGGCGAAGCTCGACATGGTTGAGAATTGATTTGGGATCTGGAAACCCTAATTTGGGATTTTTTAGGATGATGAGATTTTAGGGATCGGAGATTTGGAAGGATGAGAGAGGGGAAATAGTTAAAAAGGAGTGGTTTGTGATTTTATAGGGAAATTTGGTCAGCATGAGGAGTGTTTTTGTGGAAACACCCCCCGATTTAGATAAATTTGCAGATACTTCTTTTTTGTCAATAAGTAATGCAAATTCTACCATAATTTTAGACTCGATTTTCTTTTAGTAAAAAAGAAAAATAGGAGCAGAAAGCGATTAACGGGAAAATGTAACACGATATATATAACATATAAGTAGTCCTTACTAGAATAAAAAACTCAATAAGTAAAAACAAATATTTTTATTTTATCAATAGTTGTCAATTTCATAATATCCAAGGATTTGTGGATCGCGGTTCCCATTTTATTGGATGAAGACAACCTTCTCTCATTAGGAAATTGTGGGTTCCACTTTCCTAGGGGTTGTTTCTCTCTTAGCTAAATGTTTTCAAAGCCTGCACTTATGTATACTCACTTGCTTTGGCAACACTTGTATACCATAAAGTTTTTTAAAATTGCACTAAAATACACATAAGTTTTTAAATTTGCACTTAATACCCTCAATTATGTAAACTTAAGGGTATTTAAATGCAAGTGTTTATATACTTTAGAATATTTTACTGTAAGTTTCAAAGACTTAAGATATTTAAGTGTAAGTTTTAAAAACTTTAAGATATAATTGTGACCATAAATAGTTTTAGAAACTTTAGGGCGTATAAGGGCTGTCAAAAACGAGCAAGTGCATATGAAGGCAACAAAGTTGGAACTATGGGGTATTTAATTGCAATTAAGCCTTCAAATTATTTAAATCATTCAGCATCACCATATATTCATTCAGCAAATCATGCAAGATCAAAAATATAAGCATAGAACAAAGCATCTAATATTGACAGCATAGTACAAAGCAGATTCTACAAATAAACATGCACATGATATCCCTGAAGACCAATGACCATAGAACCAATGGCAATGCCTTTTTACCCCCACAAAGTAACCAGATGCTTTAGAATTAGCAGCAGAATAAGCATATAATTTCGAGATAACATATACAATTAACTTTGAGATAGAATGCATTAATGACAATTAGCTCCATATTAAAGTGTCATCCCAACCACAAGAAAGCTACTTTCTTGTGATTGCCTAATGTTCCATAAGAGTACATATAACATCAAACTACAGACTTTCAATATTTACAGGTACTGTGAAAGCCCAACACACTACATACCCTCAGTATACAGATAAAAGCCCAAGCATATAATGCTTAGGATCTCTTAAGATTAACCTTCTCAGATTTTTATCAAAGAGACTTCCAAACAGTGAGCACCTCTTGAAACATCTCCACCATCAACTCCCTATCGGCATGACGAAAAAAGCTACTGATATCCTCTCTTATGTCATAAATCTTGCCGAAATCAAACAAATACGTCAAACAACCTTTCTTCAGCTTAGGCAACTGATACAGCCACGCCTCCTGAAGTCTCTCAAGAACATTCCCCGAACTAATATCCTCCAAGAGACTCTCCTCACAGCAACTCTTGAGATCGGTGATATCATACTTATTCGCTGCGCCAAGCAAAGCGAGGCGGTGCTTCCAGAAATCATCATGCTTTATGTTGCCATAAATGTAACCTAGGAGAGCAGAGCAAGCATCTGTGGACATGTCCTCGATGGTGATGGTTGAGGACTCTTTCTCTTTGAGATCATGGAGAAACATGCTCTCGAAGACTGGGGAGCTTCCGGAGAGGATGGCCTTGTGGGCTTTAAGGGTCCCACCCGGAGTGTTGATGGTGACGTCAGCATGGATGCCCTCATTGAGCATGCGAGAGAGGCATCTGAGGGTGCTTTTCCCTGCGAGAGAGTGCATTGTTCCTTCGTTGGTCCATATCGAGCAGGCTTCCCCACCCTGTATTTTCATAGAAGGATCATGCTTAGATTATAAGAGAAGAATGAAATTCAGCCGATCCCATTACTTTCAGTAGCAATTATGTTTAAACAGTAAAAAAGGGCTAATTGCAGAAACTCTAAAACTATTTTATAAGCACTTCCGCCCCTGAAGTCCAGACAAGAACCTCTTCCAACTTCCAAGTTAGTTGAGATGTCACGTTAGAACCACATGATGATAATTTACATTTTGTTCTCAGTTTAACTATAAACAAAGAAGACTATATCGACAGTAAGTTAAGACAAAAAAGTGATATCATCTAAGATTTTCAGGGGTTGTAAGTAGTGGTGTATTCGGTCCGGATACAGCTCGGATATGATGCTTACCATATCCATATCCGCGTACCCATCTCGGATACGGATACAGATATACCTCGGTAAGAAAAATTCATATCCATATCCGCTAAAATCGTATACAGTTACGGATATAAATACGGATATAAAAGCGGATATGCATGCGGATACAAAATGAATATGAGAAAACTAGATAGTACTGAGAAAAATATAGTTCATACGAAACAAAAGAGTTCGTTAATATGTTCATTGAATCATTATAACTAAAAAGTTAAGATTAGACATCTTGATCATTAAAATTAACCACAAATCCATAATCTAATAATCGAAACTATCGTAAGAGTATGACTAATATGTATTCGGATATTTCGGATACGAATACGGATATTTCACTACAAAACCATATCCGTAACCGTATCCAATCGGTTATAGATTTGAGTAACCATATTCGTATCCTAACGGATACAGTTACGGATATTTCCTCGGATACGGATACGGATACGGTTTAGCACCCCTAGTTGTAAGTGCTAAGAAAAAAGTTTGTGGTATAAGTGGTTTATCAACATAGTACAAGGGGCATATCCACAATTTTGAAATAAAGTGAGAGTTCTCTATGAAATATGCTTATGAAACTCAAAATTCTGGAAATAGCACACTAAATAAGCAACTATGTTGCACGCGTACGGGTAGGGGTACGGGTGCGGGTGCGGACTCGGGTGCGGATACGGAACACGACAAATTTATAAAATATAAGATACTGGGACACTACTATATATATACCTATTGAAAATAAAAATATATAAATATATATATATATAAGTTGAAATGAACCCGATCCAAGTCTAACAAGTTGTAGAAATTTGATGTGAAGTGTAAGATATGCGTCCAATAAGTGCACCACGAGTGTTTTAAACTAAAGCATGTATTGTATAATTAGGTACATGTCTGCATAAATGTATGTTTATACTCAAGAAGTTTTTGAGGAGTGTCCGACATGGACACGAGAGCCAAGATGAAGTGTCCAGGTGACCTAGATAAGCTGTTTAGCAACATAATCAAAAATCTCCCATGTCAATTTCAATTGATAAAAAAAGTAAATCTACATATGATAACTTTAATCATCTCACAAGCTTATGTAAGGAATTTAATATCGAGATTTGCCTCATTTTTGTACTCTGCATTATCGCTAGAGGAATTGTTATTATTGGACAAAATAGGTGTCTTGAGATATACTAGTCGTCTAAATCTTAAAATGTTTTACAACTATGATTTGAAAAGGGAGTTTCTTTTGAATACCACCTAATAATTCTGATTTCACTGTGAAACTAATCATTCTGAGTTTATTCTGAATTTCAAATATTAGTATAGACCACTATTTTAAAAAGCCTCCGCCTAATCCAGCTAGGCGTACGCCTAGACCTAGACAGTACCTAGGCCGCTTGCCTAGCGCCTAGTGCCTAGGCAGTACCTAAGTTACCCATCTAGGTTTTTAGAGTGCTTAGGGGACCGTTGTCTGCTTACATTGATTGCACATTTTAGGTCTTGATTATGATTTTCTACGTTGCAGCCTCCACGTCCTCCAACCTTCTCCAAACTCCTCTAACTTCCAAATATGAACATCCTCACTACTACCTCCTCTGACCTTCAGCAAAACCTCCTTGACCATCACTTAAATAAAGAAAAAAATCCACCTAGACACCAGTCCAGCACCCACGCTTTCTATAACATGGACATTTACTATATTATTGCAATTAAAAATAAAAAAATAAGTAAACCGCTTAGGCTTTAGGTGTCGGGTGTCTAGGCTGTGTAGCGCTTTCTGTAACATTTAGTTACTATCTTGACTATTTAGTATTTACTTTTTTATTGTGGACCGAAGCTTGCTATTTATACATTTTACAATTTTATATGAATTTAATACATATTTTTGTCAATTATTATAATTAGATAATTTAAAAAATAGCCAAACATAAAGGCATACGCTTAGGCGTCTAGGTGCTAGGCGTTGGCTCAAACGCCTAGTTCGCCTAGCGCCTCGTGTAACACTGGTATAGACAGGGATGAGCATACAAGTTTAAAAAGGACTAAAGTCAGATAAAAAATGTTAGATTGACAACATAGTTCATTATTTCAATGTAGACAACAAATGATATATTATTGGCCAAGCAAAAACATTACACTCTCTGTTTTATTTTATTATGAATTCTTAAAGTTGGTTTACCTGGTCATATATGATCCTATAATTCAAATAATGTTTCAAGAATAATGGGTTTGAAACTTTGAGTGGAGCTACAGGAAAGAGATCTATAGATAAAAAAAAGTGACATAAGCAGTAAAAAAATTACATTTTAAATTAAAATTATGAACTTGAGAGGAGCCATGGCAGAATTAGTTCAGAGCGTCGATACCATCATTTCCGCACTATAGAGAGACAATCTGGTCTGATTTCCATCAGAGCTAGGTTCCATAATCGTACTTATAACTATTTACTGAATACAAACTTGGATACAAGTAAGTTTTGAACATCCAGTATCTGTAAGTGTAATTCTGTGTCATGTAGAAATGGAGGGAGACAGTTGAGTGTGGGAATGCCATATCCAATAGTGATGAATATGGACACCTATCAGTTATAGAGTGTTTGGGGAGCTTATATTAGAAGCTTATAAATTACGTTGGCTTTAGGTAAGCGTATAAGCTAGTTTCTCATAAATTGCGGAAATCCCAGCTTTTTTAAATGGCGTTGAAAAACTGGCTTATTAGATTTTTAACAAACAAGTAGACATTAAAAAAAAAGCTTAAAAGCCACTTTGACCAAATATACGCTCTCCCAAACACCCTCCAATTATACCAAATCCGCTGCAATCAGATAGATGCAGTGAACATAAAGGCAATAACCGTATCCATAAAAGTATGTACATGAATCAGATAAAAGGGGAAACATAGTTATGAATCAAATGCTACAAAATTGACACAAGTCTAAATGAATTTCAATACAGCAGTATAAGATGATTAGTCCGAAAAAACTAGAGTATAATAAACAAACTCCAAAATAAGCTTATGTATCACATACAGCACAGTATATCCCATATTAAATTATTTAGGTTAGATGTACCATGGATAATATGGATGCCTAAACACTAATGAGTATGATATCTAAGGTCAGCTTTTGAATCCAAATCTGAAGTTTGAGTTTCTCTTCAAATTCAAATCAAATCCGACGCCCAAAAAAAAAAAATCTAATTTCAACAAACACGTACAAATTCAACTACGGTCATATAGAATAGTTCAATATCCATATTCCGGTGTTTTCAATGCATGAGGCGCAATGCGGGGTGCAAAATTAGTTTACGCACATATGCGCAAGGCGCAATGCGATGCGCCTTGCTCGCACCCGAGCAAGGCGCACTCCAGACACATAATTTTTCAAGATATACAAGCATGCATGAAAAAATATATATTTGTGAAATTTCATGCAATCATGCAAGTTTTTCATACTACTGTAGTGTATTGCATCATTAACAATTACATTGCTAAATTTTATTTCTCTCTTTACAGGTTACAAGTGAAGAATCAAGTAGTAGCATCTAGCATCGAATAGCAAGAACCAATCCTAGCACAAGAGCAACAAGCTTGAAGCCTTGAACAAAATAAGATTGAAACCTTGAACAAAACAAGAAGTCTTCACATTTCAACAGTCCTATGTAATTATGTATTAATAAAAAGAAGCAATTAGCTCATAATATCATGATTATGTACATTTATTAGTCACTAGAAAGTAGAAATAATTAATTGAGAAAGATTGCACATCAAACAATCAAGTGATCAACCATCTTAACAGTCAACCGACTCAACACAACGTCTGAACAAACTTTAATAATTAGCCTATTATTAATTAAAAGCTGTCCACAAACCAAACTTTAATAATTACCTATTATTAATTAAAAATCAGTTTACTGGCTTACTACTTCAAATCATTAACACTCAAACATTCAAACACATTGCTTTATAGTTAAACACCCAATAGCATCTTAACAGTTATTAGTTTACACTTTACAGATCAAGTGAGAAGAAGGGGGGAAAAGAAAGAAAAGGGAGCAGCAGCAGTTATAAGTTCAAGTGAGAAAAAGAAAAAAAAAGGAACGGGAGCAGCAGCAAGCATAGAGAACAGAGAAACCAGATCAAACTCAAGAGTAAAAAAGAGAAAAAAAGGGGAAAACCAAGGAGAGAAGGAAAAGAAAAGGGCAAACAAAAACAAACGAGAAAAGAAAGAGAGGAAGAAAATATCTCAGTTCCATTTTTCGTTCATTGCTCGCTGTTTTCTGCTCGCCCACCGGCTGCTCACCATTTTCTGCTCATCACCGCAGGGAGAACACCAAACACGTAGAGAAAGGGGGAGAGAACGAAGTGAATGAAGCCCTAATTCTTTGCTTTGGGTCAGGTTAGAGTTGTTTTGGGTTTAAGTTGGAGTCAGGTTTGTACCTGATAGCCCGCTTTTACTAATTCAAGCCAAACCCAATTGCCTCTTCTCCTGAGGCGATCGCCAGGCCCAAGGTGCTAAGCGCTACAGGGTGCTCTTGGGTGGGTGCTGGGTGCAAGGGTAGCACCCCGCACCTTATGATGGGCGCTACGCCACTGCGCCACAGCGTCTTGCGCCCGGGGCGAGCACCCGAGAGCGCCTTTAAAACACTTCCGCATCTATATGATACGAAATATATTTCCCTCTGGGATCAAAACCCAGGGAATCACACATTCATACACCAGTATTCTAATAAAAGCATTCATAATAACAGTCTGCAGAATACAAAACAAGGATATGTCAAAGACCTGGAACATCAATAAATTCTTACATTAATTGGGGATACTTTCAGGTCCAAGAATTCTACATCGATGACAAAACGCCCATGGAATGTGCAATCAATTGGCCAGACAAAATCTTCACTGTTGCGAAGCAGCCTCTCGTGAACTGTGGGATAAAACCTGGTCATTTATTGTCCGAAGTTGTAGACAAGTAGACAGAAATAGCTATAGAATCTCATCTACTATTTCAATGCAAATGAAATTCAATCACATATAACCTTTAATGTAAAAAAATATAAAGACACATAGGTTTCAAAATTAATATCACTATACATATAATGTCGAAGAAATTTTGATGTCAATCTTAACTATACCATCATCACATGTTTCATTGACTCAGGCTTGAGTTTCAAGTTTAAAGCATTAGTCATTAGGGTGGTATTGGTGGTTTAACAAGATGAGTCTCAGTTATATATTAGTCCCAACATTCCAATAAGAATACCCCAAGGAATAACCAATTCCAAAGGAGCAGCTGAGATCCCGCCATATATTAATTAGTTTTCAAACCATAACACTGCATAAACCAAGACTTGCATCGTGGATGTTATGTCAAGTACTAAACTAATCTTCAAGGTATCAATTTTCGCAATATAACATAAATTGAAGGCAATTAGACAAGCATTTCAAATAGTCCATCCTTTACATCTCAACCAAAGTTATTGAATATTAGCCAAAAGCCCAGTTTCAGCTCATTCCTTGATGGACTAATCATTTTTTCACCATTATCCTAGAATCTCCCCATCATATTAGGCAAACCGTAAACTGTGGGCTCATTAATGCTTCTTCATTTTCTTCAGTTTTAATGTCAAAATCCATATGTGCATGATATATCCATTAAGCGCATTAGGGTTCCTAACCTTCCACATACACTTTCCATTTATCATTCCACATCTAATTGCAGCAATGAACAACAAATTCAATTACTTTTAAAGATTTGTAGAACCCATCTAATCTTGCAGTCAACCATGCCCAAAAATTCTGACTCCGGAAAAATCGGAGTACATCCACAATTCAAACGATCATCGTTGACAAGAGTCTAAGGATACTCAAACTGGACTAAACCCTAACTCTCTTTTCGACTAAATTCACAAAAATTAACCAATTACCAGGAGAGATATAGGGTCTTCGCCCCGGCGCAGAGCTCGAAACCCGAAGCACGAACTTCGCAAGAGGCGGCTGCTCTTTGGACATCCTACAAGCCTCTGGAAACAACCTTATGTACATATACCGATTCTTCTCGATAGACAAAACCCTAAAATTCAAAATTTCCACCAAAATATCAACTTTAGCAGGGAAATCGAGATAAAGATGCGAATTTTTCAAGAGAGATACCAGTTCCAGATTCCGAGCTTGAAGGAATCGGAGCGGCGATAGGAGCAAGGGCCGAAGCTCTCGATTCTCCACTGAGCGAGTCTCGCTATCGTTTCAACCTTTGGGTCGCCTCCTCCGCCGGCCGCGGCGCCGCCGTTAACGCTAGCTGTGAATCCGGTCATCATCTCGGTCGAGAGAAAATGGAGCTCTACGGTGGAACTCTGATGATTTTGGGGTTTTGTCATTAGGAAATTTCGCAAATAAGGACCTTAGATTTGAACTATTACAAAACTCTAGGGATTGGGCTTAGTAAATTGGTTAATTGCACTTTAGTACCTCAAGTTTAAGTGTTCTTTAAATGAACCGGAGAAGGAGATTGTTTACCTTTAATCCACTGTAGATTCTTCGCAAGTGATTTGTTTAGAGATTGACATTTTAAATCTTTGGAAGACTCGAGTATTCGTAAATTTTATTTCCTTTGTATCCTTCACTTTTCTTTGTTTCTTTTAATAAGGTTCCGGATGTGTTTCTTATGAACTAGGTGTCATATCTTGTACTTTATTTTATTTTAATATAAGGAGCATGTGCGCTTTGACAACAAAAAGCAAAAGAAAAAAAAAAGAAAATGTGGTATCATGTGATGCGTTTTTAAAAAATTTTGAAGTAGCAGAAGGTGTTGAAGCTAAAATTTATGAAACTTTAAAGTACTATCTCGGTAAATTTAAAAATTCAGGATATCAAAAATTAAAATTTGGTGAAATTTTAAAGTGTCAAAGTGCACTTAACCCAAAATATGCAGTGTCTTCTTTCTCATGACCTTCCCTTCATTATAGGCTTCTTCTTTAGGAGTTTCCCAATTATGTATGTCCTTAATAGATTTTTCCTTTCCAAAAGATTTTGTATTATAATTTTCTATGAGCTACTACCCAATAGTAATTTCTTTACATAGTCAAATTATTCTTTATAGAGAACATTGAGATTGCAATTTTCCAAAGTAACAAGGACTATGTGTAATACGAATAATCTGCTGAGGATATATCACCCACAAAATGAAGATACAAATGCTCTTTATTGCTTCAACTCAACCTGATAACAGAGGCCTTCGCATAATACATCAGAGGGAGAAAAAATAAAGAGAGGCATAAACTAAATCTCTATGCCTCAAGTATTCAACTAGTATACAACATAATTTACAAATTCTTCATCTCCTCCTGAAGCCAGCTTCAAGATCTCCTACTGCTTTCTGAGCATTGATAGACCTTCTGGTTGCAAATTCATCGGCTTTTATAACCAAAAGAATGATGCTCTTTTAGAGAGTGAAAATTAGCGATTTTTGCAGGGAAAATTTTTCGATGTTTGACTACTCATGTTCTTGGTTGCTGAATGGCAATTGCTTGTCTCCTCTCTCAACTGCTTCTCTCCATAGCCTGTATCTTATGCCAAGCTTATCATAGGAAACTGGCAAGTTCCATATGTTTGCTCCTCTGATCATTCGGTCTTGTTGCCCTAGCACGAGCCTTAGATCTTCGTTTAAGACCTGAAATCATGAGTATGTTAGTACAGAAAGTTAGAAATGTTGAGATTATGAATACATCTAAGCTTGCATAGGATAGTTTCTAACTATATTTGAGGATATTATATCTAAGATTCTTATGGGAATGATATTTCAGTTTAGCTTATTGGCTTACATTTTCAGTTAACCACTGTCATATCCTTTTTAATTGCTAACAATCAAATTATCGCCTATCTATCTGCGGTCCTACTTACTCCATTACATATACTCTTATAACTTATCCCAATTGATGCATTTAATACAAGGCCAACCCATTTCAATCAAACCCCTCTCATTTTATCTTTAGAAATCCATAATTGCACATAACCAACACCGC
>BQKN01067763.1:141337-159196 GCA_022839385.1 Asparagus kiusianus | reverse complement strand
GAGGTTGCAAAGAAGGAAGAATAGCCATTGGAGGTTCATCACCTGGCCAAATCCAGACCATTCCTTCGTTTTCGAAACATGGTAAAGATTTTATTTGCACATTAAGCTTGCGGGTAGATGGCATTTTCTCACATTTTCCGTCAGTTGAATACTCCCATCCTGGAAAAAAAAAGGTAATGTCAAGTAGTGAAGCACTTGCTTATGGCTTTTTCCTATAGAAGAAAGTATTGCTGCAGAATATGAAAGTATTGCTGCAGAATATGACCCTGACAAAATTGATGTTGATATAGGATTCTGGGCTGTGATGTTCTCTTGAAAACTAACAAAATATTAACCTTAAAATGGAGCCAACAGAAGTATTGGTCCCATTTTTTGTAAGTTCTGAATAGTTTCAACATAATACTGGAATAGCACCACATACATGTACATTCCCTAGCACTAACTTTTTCATAATTAAGCATGCAAAGAAATTACATACAACCCCCAATTACTAAAATTAAATTCCTATACCATCTTCCTTCCTCATACTTCATTTATGTGTCCAACTGTGAAGAACATGGTCACTGCCGATCATATTGAAGCAAATATAATAAGCAGGTATCAAATTTTTAGTCTTACCATGATAAGGGCATTGGATTCTTCCTTCATTCACTGACCCGAGATGCAGTGGGCAGGCTCTATGAGCACATGTATTTTGCAAGCATCCAGGTTTCCCATCTTTCCCTCTAAATATAACCCATGGTTCTTCAAAACAATCTATCGGTATCTAAAAATAATACATAAACATAAATTAAATAAAAAATATTCACCCTCATTTCTTATGGTAATTAACAGATAGAGAGAAAGATAGCTCACCATTGTATCCTCTTTTAGATCCCCAGAGAAAGCAACTGGATACCAAAAATTCTTCAAGCTGGGGTGATAAGGCTTGATAGGACCCGAAACATTTAGACTTTTTCTAGGGGATGCAGTCTTTACAGTATCCATAGATACTGAAGAAGTGCTTGGTGTAGGTGAAATTATGTCTGAACTCGATTCATTCGTATTTTTATCTTGAAGTAATCTGCCATTAACCAAAGTTTCCATATATGCCAATTTATCCAGTGCGGTGGACACCCTTGCTTCTGATATATGAACCTAACCAAATTTATAATTCGGGGCTTTTTAAGATTGAAGCAGAGAAATTAGTTGGTACATTTGAATTGAAAAGATTGTTGTACCTGTCGGTGTGCTTGTGCTAGCTCTTGTTGCAATTGTGCGAGCTCTTTTTTTATAGTTCCGACCGATTTAAATTCCCTTGCTAAAGGGTTGAGAACCTCTACCACCTGAATTAATAAAAGATAAGATACTGACAATCAATAAATCCAACCTAAACATTCAAGATAAACAAATCAATTATATAAAGATAGAATCCACTCTCATCTATTTCCAAAGATATGCAGCCAATTATGTACTATGCTAATTATATAAAGATAGATTAGGGTCCCTTTTTATGTACTACACATCAACCAGAGATATGCAGCCACTTATGAAGTATTTTTTTTTCCTTGCTAAGCAAGATTTGCTAACTGGGGATGTAGCTCAATAAGGGGGGGGGGAACAAAACAAAACACAACTTTTCTAACTGTTCCGCATGTCTTATATATAAATGTATCTTTTTCCTCTAACTGTTCTGTGTAGAAGTTCTTAAAGCTTTCTTGTTTACTGTTACAGGGTCACAGAAAGTAGTTCCCGTTCGAGTAGGACTTGAGACCCTACCACTACCAAATTATTGGAAATACACTCATGTATTCAATGAATTATAAATTTAAATGCAATCATAGTCTGAGCATTAACTGAAAATTGAGGCATTGGAGGTAGTTCCGGGCTGTTGTATAATCCTTAATCCAGTACATAATCTGAAATATGAGATAAAGTGAATGCCTAATTTCAAGTTTACAAATTAGAATTGAAAGCTTTGTAAACTGAAAGCTTTGTCTATCTCATATTAGCATCCAAGTCATGAAAATGTCCTTGTTCAACAATTCAACAGATCTATACCATAGAAACCGATTTCAATTTTTATTTCACATGAAATAAATTTATTAGTACCTTGTCATGCAGAATCATGATGGTTAACAGGTCCTGACGAGCTCTCCAATCGCAATATTGGATGTCGAACCTGGCCACCTCCAAAGCTTGGTTCGCATCAATGAATTTCCCCTTAGAAAGAGGTACCCTAGGCCGAGGGTCCTCCACTTCAAAAATTGCTTCCCATGTACTCTTTTTTTGTATACCGCCTACATCTTCTTCACCAAATACAGCGAACACTCTGAATCCTACTCTACCATCACCCTGCAAATTCAAGAAACACAAGCCATTGTTAAACATGAAAAGACATTTAAGTTACTCACCGAAATGATAAGACTAATGGGTTTTTGAGTTTGGACCATTTAGTTTGATTTGGCCTTTTCATTTAGTACTAATCATATATTAAGTAAAATGTTAATGACAATTTTTGAAATGATGTAAATGAAGGGAAATTGGGTCTAACTCCTCAACTCTATACGCTCAATTCTTTAAACAGGTTTGAAGAAACGGGCTTCTCAGATTCTTAACGCCGACTATAATCCGTGTCTTTAATTTAAAAAATAGCTTTCTGAGCAATAGAAGATTTATAAACAAATGATTATCTGGATTCTTCTATATCTTCTTTAGGAAACAAACTAATATCTATTATATATTTCTCTCTGATTAATGTATGAAAACCATCTTTAGAAGTTACCTTAAAAAAATCGTTTTTGAAACTTTAGAAGAAAAATTATGAAGCAATTTTACTAGACATATGTCAATTATGAAGAATTTAGTAGATATAAGTGTAAGAGTTTTATTTCTTTTCTAGATTAGTTTTTTTTAAAGACGATACTTGAGTTCATAAGACTGTCAGTGATCAAAAATCATATTTTTATCAGAGCACTGTCCCCAGTATTTTCAAGAAAAATGGGAGTGTAATTTCTGTTGCCAGCGAAACAAAAAAAAAATGCTAAAATTGGGATAAAAATCGAAATTTGGTTCTGCTCTAAAATTACACTATTTTTCTTGTTAATCAAACAATCCGGGAAAATGGGTCATTAGATTTCACCCAAAAGCTCACATCTTTATGAGAAAAAAACTACCTTTTTGCCCCAAATTTTGATTTAAAAGAATAAAACTTCAAATCCAATCGAAACATAGCTACCTTTTTAGAGTAGCGCTTAGAGGACGGCCTTCGGATTGCAACTGGGAGCAGAGATAGAGCTGAGGCAGCAGTCATGGCGATTTCCAAAGAGCCAACGAGAAGAGAGAGAAAAAAGATTTACAAATATTTTTTTTTTGAGATTTCTATTTTTAGTATTTTCCTCTCTCTCTCTCTCTCTTTTGGGGTTAGGTTGCTTGCTGATAAGAGGCGGGAGTTGAACGCGATCCGAGTGAACCGCCCAATTTCTGACACGTGGAGTCGTCGCGGTGTCCAGTTGTCTACGTGGCACTCTAGGGAACCATAGATATTTGTGGGACCCAGCTGTATGAAAATGAATATCTTGCTACGTGGGACTCAACATCCTGCCAGCTAGGATCGAGTTGATATGATTTTTTATCTGCTCTTTGTTTATG
The DNA here is from genome assembly GCA_022839385.1 of Asparagus kiusianus. NCBI lineage: Eukaryota > Viridiplantae > Streptophyta > Magnoliopsida > Asparagales > Asparagaceae > Asparagus > Asparagus kiusianus. The sequence goes on along the minus strand of BQKN01067763.1, from coordinate 155,566 downwards.
ATTATCCCCCTAGAGTGCCACGTAGGAGAATATGATAATTGATTATCTTATTTAAATGAGAGAGAAAATTAATATAATGAGGGGCTCCTCGGTTATTCACGCTTTATTAACAAAATTTGGGTGGTTCATATAATTTAGTGGTTTCCATGTCTTAATCCTTTATCTAGTTTATGAACAAATCCATGCTAATATTTTTTGTGTATATCTCTATATATAAATCATCAATGAACGATTTTACCATTTCTTAAAGCAAAAGTCAATTAAGGAAACTAGAATACAATAAGCCTCTAAATTGGATTAAATTCTAGTCACTCACCATTCACTTTAAAAAAAACACAAGTCGCTATATTTTTCATCGAAGCTTATTTTTATTACAACCACAGAATTCAAACTGTTATACACCCTCACTTGTTTTGAACACTAATATTTAATTTTTTTTACTATCTTCTGTTATATAAGTGTGAGAATTTTCTCCTAAATTTTCAGGCCCATTTCGAGAGTACCGTAAAATCAATGTAAAAGCCCTACAATTTTCTAGAAAACTACATATTGTGACAAGAATTCTAGAAAACTACAGACTGTGACAATTAAGAAAGGTCAATAAAAGTTTGTTGGGGGGTGGGGGTTAGTAGAATATCAAAACGTTCAGTATCTTACAAGCTCAAAACTCTTGAGAATACATTTTCCACGTACGGACAATATTAATTGTCAAAACAAGCACACACAAAAGAAAAAGAATGTTTCAACTTGTAAGGATTTCCAACAAAAACTTGAACGAGATTTATATACCAAGACATTTCTCTTTGAAAACCCTCCTTGTTCCAAATTTATATATAGGCCCTAAACTTTTTCCTGAGCAACAGAAGTCAATAAGGACAGGATGGCAAGATTGTGATTTTAGAAACATCGATACAAATTCACAAAAAATGCATGATCGATGGTTTTGGTGATTGAAGAGGGTCGTTCTTCATCTGCATGAGAATCACAAAGATTCCTACGCCGTTTCGCAATAATCTGGAGAAAAACAAGCCGCTGCAAACTTTGTATCAATAAATTATGCTTTAACACGTACAGAATAAACATCAAAAGAATTCAGGACAATATTGTCAGCGTGTCAAGAAATCAAATTAATAAACTCGTGTGCCATAACATGTTACACACTCGTGCTAACAAAGCCGCGCATTCTGTGAACAACAGTAAGCTAGATATTTTTTTGTAACGTCCTCAATTCCTGTATCCCAAGAGTTGTAGAATCATCATCATATTGTTGGTTGCGATAAGCTGCATCTCAATTGTGAACTTTCAATGCGAGTGCGTGCGCGCGCGTCTGCATGTGTGCATGTGTGTGCATGTTTTATGGACAAAGTTACTTGCAAGCCTTCTACTAAGTACTTACTGGTTGGGATATGCGTAAATGTTCATGTTGAAGTCAACAGCTACCCCCACCTAACTCAGCCACAATTGCAACAGTAATTAACAATCCCCTAATAGCATATATCTGCCTCATAACAAAGCTTATAGATACCCCCACCCCTCACCCCCACCCCCACCCACCCCCACCCCCCCACCCCAAAGTTTGATTTGTAAGGCATCCAAGTAGCAAAGGAAAGCAAAGAGATAAATAAAGAGAAAAAAATAGTGAGTGGTTGTAAAAGAGTGCAATAGTTTGTAGTAGGAAGTGTTTGTATTGGAGAGTATAGAGGATTATACTACTAAAGAAATAATAATAAAATATTTCTTAGTGTCTACTACTCTTCTCAACTCTACAAGTGGTATTAATTAGAGTCTGGTGCGTGTATATGTTTATCATATGCTATGTGGCTGCCACCAAAGGTGGATCCTCCACATTAGAAAATAAGTTAGATTATCATTTATCCTTTGAAGGCACTGGGTATTAGTTACGAGTATGACACTATTCATAAGTACGGTTACTGTTCACGTGAAATAGTAAAAGTTACAGCTTGTGATAGAAGAAAAGCGGTCAGGGATCGGCTCTCTCCTACAATGATCCTATCGGCATTCTTGAAGACCGAAGTTTTTGCTCAGTCTGGGGCTGTGAAGTTGGTTGGTTAGGGACTAGACTTGCATGAAGATATTGAAGCAGTACTACGTCACGATGGCGGATCTGGCAAATACGACTACTACACTCAAGAAACTCAATGGTAATAACTATAACTACTAGGAGACGTGCATGAAGTCCTATTTAAATAATCTCTTCAAATAATAGAGGCCAACACCAAAATCGACCTATTTGTCTTCTGCTCCCCCCCACAAAAACCATAACCCTAATCCATGAAATGGGTTTGTACATAATGAAGAATAAAAGATAATGTCAAGAGACAGAAAATGAAAAATAAGGAATTGAATAAGAATCACTAGGTTTGTACATAATAAAGAGCAAAAGATAAGACAAGAGTCCAGACATATATTAGGATATAATTGGATCAATTAAATTGTATTACTACTCATAATTGATATGCATAAGAGACAAAATATGTTAACAATATTAAACTATAAAACAAACTGTATGAGCCCTCTAACATAACTTTTTCAATGCAAGCAACCTCAAGATTAATTTTAAAAATCTCTTGGTTTTGTGAAAGAGTTTGGGTGTAAAGAACAAATGTTAAATTATCCAATCCGATTAACGTAGGATCATATAAGTTAACTCCATACATGAAATTTATTTTAACCAAAACTCATATATAAGTATTATAACTGGCATTGAGATCTAAGAGATGTGTGCGATTCTCTTTGACTTCTATACAAACAATATTAATTTAAATAATAATAGTATAATTAAACGTTGTGATTTGAAAAAATCAAACATATAATATAATTAATTACTTTAAAATAATCTAATCTAATCTAATAAGAAGAAAATAAATGAAAGTACTGTGGAAGTTGTTGCAATTTCATAATTCATAATTTTTAAACAATCTAATCTAATCTAATAAGAAGAAAGTAAAAAACACACATACCTGTTGAAGAAGGTGAAAATACTATGAAAATTATTATAATTTCTTAATCTAAAAAACAAATCAAACATACAATATAATTAATTGCTTTAAAATAATCTAATTAAATCTAATAACAAAGGCACATACTTGTAGAAGGAAATAACAGTACTATAGAAATTACTATAATTTCTTAGCTTATATATATTGGTATGTGATGTTGCATGCGAGAGAATAACAATTATAAATAGATTTCTATTTAAATAATAATAGTATAATTAAAATTTGAAACTAATTATTTAGTACCTTGAACTACTTGAATTTTAGTTGGGGAGAGATCGCCATTTTGTGTGTAATTATTAATCATATAACGTGTGAATAATTGTTCGCAGTTTGACATTATTAATCATATAGCAAGTGAATAATTGTTTGCGGTTTGATCTTTGATTGCATATAAGAGCGAGGGGGTAAATTTGACATTTAATAAATTTTCTAATTTACCTAAGCGTACCGTGAACTACTTGAATTTTAGCCGGTGAAAGATTTACCACGTTGTGTATAATTATTAATCATATAGCAGGTGAATAATGGTTTGTAGTTTGGCATTATTAATCATGTATCACGTGAATAATTGTATACAGTTTGAATGTTGATCACATATAAAAGCGAGGGGGTAATTTGACATTTAATAAATCGTCTAATTTAGCTAAGCTGCTCTTTCATTCAGATTTACATTTCAATTTAAACTATATCTTTATCTTTATACTATGTATATTCAATAAGAATTCATCAATCTATCAACTTACTCTTACTTAATAAATTAGTATTTGAATTCTAAGGGTATTTTTGTCTACAGAAAGATTTTCTCGAACTCGTGCTTTTGAAGAGAGTATATAATATAATATGATATGATTATATATATCAACTTTTAATTATTCAAACTTATCAAAAAGGAGGAATCGTTATTTTGAACGAGCAAGAGAAGACTAAGGGGCTGTTTGGTTGCACACTTTTTAAGAAAACTTTTCTTAAAATAACTGACAATGGCAATTTTATAATTAAAAGTTTTTTTTATAGATTTCTGTAAATTGTGTTTAGTTCAACAAAAAATTTATAGAAATATTTTTTATAAAATATCAAAAACTACTAAATTTTACAAAAAGCAATTTCCTCTCAAAATGAGAGGAAATCAACAGAAATCTGACACATTCCTTATTTAATCAACAAAACCCGTCCCATACCCATTTTCTATAAAGTTATGAGCTATTTTCTTGTTTTGAACCAAACAAGCAAAGTAAAAAAATAAGAAAATTGATATTTTTTGACTTCTTAAAACTTTTCCTATAATTTTTTTTAAAGAAATACAAGGAAATCATATTTTGGGTGGAAAACATTTCCTATAATTTCTAGAAATTGAACCAAACACCCCCTAATGCTAAATAGAGAGAAAATAAGCTAATTTTTGACCAATAATAAGATAAACCGTAGAAATACTTGAAATGAAGATAAATCATACAAGTTTACAGTTGATCATCTAGTCTAGCCATTTAATACCCAAAGCTTTCACCCTTTTGTTTTAACTTTTTAACACTCTGAATTTTTATTTCAGACAGTTCGATACCTCAAAGGAAAAATATTTGACGTTAATTTTGTTCAAAATTATCAACGTAGATAGGTGATGGGAGAAAATAAATTCTTGCCAAATTTCAAAATTTGAGTTTTGGCAAAGTGAGGAAGAAAGTTTCGGAGTTAGGAAATCAAATTGTCAAAATAGAGCTTCAAGGTATCAAAGTTAAAAAAAAACTTTAGGGCACCAAAGAGCAAAAAAGTGTGAACAGTGTGCTTTAAGTTTAAACTGTATAATCAAAGAAGCTCAAGCTGAAGGGTACCTCGGATTCCAGCCTTATTCTCATCACAACTCGTCACCTAAAAGCATGTCAAATTAACTCCAGAAGGCAACAAAATAAAAAATAAATAACAAATTACTTACTTAATTAAAAAATATAAAAAATAAAAGTCATATATTATCAAGTTTGAAACTTTAGATTTCCAGAATTTGACTTGTCAAGCTCACAATCACAATTCTTCCATTAAAATTGCATTTCAAGAAGAAATTTTAAGGACTTCCGAGAGAAGAAATATCAGGTTTTGAAGAATCTAGATTACTGCCGAATTTCTATTTCATGGGCCTATCGGAGATGGGCTAATCCTGTCTGTTCTTTTGGCCCGCTTGACTTACTATAATTTTTTTCTTTTTGTTTTTTTATTCAAATAGTAATGATGAATTTATTATAAATTTATCTTTTTCATATTATGGTTTGTTTGGTTGGTTTCTCAAAAATGCTGGAGATGGAAATTAGTGCTAGAAACCCATTTTTCATGCCTCTCTACTCATTTCTAAGAACCAGTTTTTTTAGTTTGTTTGGCATGGATACAGAGGGTTAGAAATACACCCATCAGTTTATCATGTTTGGTTGGGGAAAAAAAGAGGAAGAAATCAATGAGTTGAAATAACAAGAGGCTAGTTTATTGTGTTTGTTTGGACTTGAAACATAGCTGGAAACATGTTCTACTCACCCCCTGTATGATGACCAGCATATAAGACAAAAAACCCACCGATGCTGTAGTGAAAGTACCGATCAAAGCTGCTTGTTTTTTGAAACACCCCAACAGTCACTTGCCAACAGTCAAAAAATAACGGGTAGAACTGACCCCACAACAGCTAGAACTAAACAATAACTCAGCTAGAACTAACATAGACAAAAGAACCAGCATTTGCACTAGAACTTGCGTTAGCTGGAGGTAGAACTAACACGAGAACTCTAACATAGGAGCCGCTAGAACTAACAACCACTCAACTAGAACTAACATAGGCAATATAACCAACACTTATACTAGATCTAACGCTAGCTAGAGGTAGAACTAACATGGGTGCAACTAGAATTAATACGGTAGCAAGTAGAACTGACAGTAACTATGATATAACTAATACAGCCACTATAACCAACACTTATACTAGATGTAACGCTAGCTGGAGGTAGAACTAACACTATAACAGCTAGAACTAACAATAACCTAGCTAGAACTGACATAGCCACTAAAACCAACACTAGAACGGAAACAAACAAGGAAAAAGAAACGTTTCAACTCCTTATCTGAGGTGGTGACCCCTTGTTTCCCAAAAACCAGATTTCTATGTCTGATTTGGGCCAACCAAACAGGCCCTTAGCATAGTTGAATACTTTAGATAGATACACATGACATGAAGATGATTGCGACCCAAGGAAAAAAATAAAAAAGACTCCGGACAGCAAAGCGCTTGGAGCTGCAGTCCACGGGGGGTGGGGGGGAGAGAGAGAAGCTCAGAAAATGGCAAGAACCAGCGCCAAGGACACCTCAGTGTTCTTTTGGGCAACTCTGCTTCTATGGGCGATCTCAATCCTGTTCGAGTTCATCTTCAACGAGAGAAGGGAGCTTCTTGCTGTAATCTTGGGCTTCACTTTCTACCAAGCATCCAACTTCTTCATCCGCTGCTCTCTCTCTCGAGACCCTCTCTTCATCAACACCTCCGTCTCCTTGCTCCACTCCTTTGTCACCTCCGCTTCAGGTAAAAAAAAAAAATTTTTTTTGAAGTAAATACTTTAATTGGGACATGGGTTTGCGGGTACTTTGTGAAATTCGATGCTTGTGTCGATAATGGCGAGTTTTGGTGGGAGAAAAATGAGATTTTGGCCCCTTTGGGCATGTGGGTATTTTGTAAAATTTGATATTGTTGTCTGCAGGAGGGGCATGTTGAGATTTGAGATTGTTCTCGGTGTTATTGGAAATAATTTGGGTTTTTTTTTTTTGGGTTTGTGGGTAAATAGCGTTTCGATGGAGTAGCTGAAGGTTGCTTTGTGCTTGGAACCTTGAAAATTGCTTCTTTTTTAGGTAATTTTGTATTTGGTTGTGTAGATTGGGGTTTGTTGGGTTCGTTTGAAGCTAATTGGAATCTGGTTATAATGGTGGATTTTAGTTGATTTTTGGTACTTTTGAGTATGTAGCTAACTGGGTTAGTCTTGCATGATGTCATTTTGTGCGATGGGGGTGTATGTAGATTTGTTAGGCTTGTCGAATAATTGTGGGGTTTGAGTCTGTGGCTAGATAGTATATCATTGGGTTTAAGTGCTTGGCGTGGTGTAGTAGCTGGTCGTTTGATGCTTATAGACAGATTTTGGTGTTATGATATATGGTAAAACAATTTAGGCTTTGTTCTAGCTATTGTGTGTGTGTTAATTCAATTTGATTTTCGGAGACTTTGTTGAGAGAGGCTTGATTCAGTCATTTGGATGAGATTTTAGATGAATGAATGGTTAGGACGAGCGGTTGAGATATAGTTGAGGCAGTGAAAAGGATATGACGTTTGCGACTATTTAACTGAGCAGCTTCCTCTTACCAAAGTTGAACAGAAACAGATTCTAGTAGGGGACCCCATGGATGTGGGAAAAAACTATGTATCTTTTCCTTTCAGGAAGAAATCGTTGGCTTATCGTTGATGGACCAAATAATAGGAATAAAGTTTTACGGAAATAGAGAAGCTCTAGGTTGAGAGATGAAGCAAAACCTGAATAATCTCGAAACAGCTGGTTACTCATGGTGCGTGAAATACCTCACTTTATTTCATAGTGCTTGATTTCGTATAGACCCTCTATATTGCTAGCTTTTTAACAATATATCGATCAAGTTATTTCGATGGCTATATTTTATATGACTATTTCCACCACAACGTTTCTTTTAAATATTCACATCTTTACATTGGCCAAGCACCATAGCTATTATTGTGTTTATTACATAGCCATAGCGGAATATATATATATCCAGAATGAACACATTGATTAAAAAAAGAAATTATGCAGAAATAAAGTACTGGGAGTCTACAGCATTATAATGTTTTTTCCGCTTTGTGTGTGTGTTGGGGGGGGGGGGGGGGGGGGGCTTGTTATGATGCTTGGGTTGATGGGGAGCCTAGCAAGAAGGGAATTTTAGCACTTTATGTTGTCAGGGAGCCTAGCAGGCATTCATTCAGGATATTTTCACAGTAGGTTTTCAATGCCACATGAATGAAGGGTATGCATAGTGACTACAGGTGACCTGAATCATAGAGTATATGGCATACTTCTTGACTGACTAATTATACATTTTATGCATGTTCATTTTGAATCATTGCTGGTGACAGGTAACTTTCTGTTGTTATATTCAGGAGGGAAATTGTACTTGATATGTTGACTAGACATTTGACTGAAAATAGCTTTAACAAGCTTGATACCAAAAAAACTCTTTGTTACAATATCCTTGGTTAGCACTTGTTAGGTCATGTTCCATGTAATTAGATTGGTATGTTTATCTGAAATATTATTGATTTCTAATTGTGCTGCCGGTTATTTCATTTGGTTTCTTGCTCATTCAGCAAAAAAGATTATGAATCACTAGAAGTAACATTTGTACATAAGGCCTCTGAGTTTTACATAACTTATCCTGTACTATTGTTCTTCTGGTGGAAACATGTGGAGACATGTAGCCAAAGAGAAGCTTTCAGATCAAGTCCAGTGCAGCGATTGATAGCTTCCTTTAAACTTATGAGATGTGATAAAGCTGGTTCTGTGTATAAGAAAATTGTTCTCTAGATAAGAAACCGCTGAAAACAAAGTTTTAAACTCCCACCCTTAAATCAAATTAAACGAAACCTTGTATGCAGGGCAGTGCAAATTTCTGTGGCATTTAAACTTAAGCAGAAACCTTTGATATGTAATTGTTTTTATTCTAACAAAATTCTGTGTTTGGATACTATGTAGTTGTCTTCATTCTGATTAATCAATTGACGATTAAAGGTCTCAGCGACATGTTTGACCACGCTCAGTTAGTTGGTAATACATGGCTTGGTGCATATTCAGCGCTGTGCTTTTCATGTGGTTACTTTGCATATGACCAACTGGACATGCTCAAACATCGACTATATAGTGGTTTTGTTCCTTCCATCCTTGCTCACCATCTTATACTGCTTGTTTGCTTTACACTGGCTCTCTACCGAAATGTCACAATCAACTATTTGGTTTTGACGCTTGTGTGCGAGGTATTCTGTCTTCAACCACCTAAATTTCACTATTTAGTTAATGTTTCTATTGTATTTATGATGAACATGTGCAACCATTATAATCCGTTTGAAATATTTTACATCTTTAAAGAAGCGCATGATATGTATAAAGGAAGCCTGAAAGGTTAAGATGTATGGTCTTGCTACATCTAGTTATATGGTACCTGCCTATTATTGACGGGCGATAAATTGTTTTGGTTATATTACATGTTTGATGCTAGCAAGATATTTCTAGAGTATCACAATCTTATTCCCTTCTGAATACGTATAAATAGCAGGCTAGAAGTTTATAGGCAGATTAGAATAGGTAAAGTTGGGCAGATAAACAATTGCAGAGTTTCTCTGATATATGTCTTGACTTCTTTCCCTAGCGCCTAAGTTTTTGATGTTGTAATTAGTTGCTATGCCTCCCTTCTAGAGTCCAAGTTGCCATGGGGAATTTTTCAGGAATATCCTAAATGATCGGTAGTTGAAAGTTTGCTTTAAGACCCTCAAAAGTTGTAGAGAAGTGGTACTGATAGTGATTATCACTATAATAGATACAAAAATGATACCACAACACAAAACAGTATGTTTCAGATGCATATTCGGCATCTCCTTGATTTTGCAGGTTTAGTAATCTTAAATGGTTTAAAATCTCGGATAACCATCAAAATCCAGGTATCTCACACTGTTGCATGTTATCTTTAGGAACTTTTAGAATTTTCATTGCTTTCGCACCTTTATCGATTTCTCTTGATTCTTGAGGCCAGACTGGAAAACCATATAATGGTATTGGTTTTCTTGATAAAGGTTGAAGTGTGGCAGTAGAGCTACTACCCTTGTATTTTCTTGGCCAAATAAGAGGTATATGCTCTACACCTACATACTTGGATCACCAAAATATGGTTCAAACACACCAATCTAAAACCGAAATAATTTCACGTGTATGATCGATGCACATATCTGAATATTCGTCTTAGATCAAAATATCTATCAGTATTTGTATCCACATGGATATGTATTTTTAATATCTTGGTCTTCTATCGGATGTGGATACAAATATATACAGATACTCGTACCACTCCTACGTGCATGCATGTAAATGCTTACTGCCTTCGTGCATGTTTGAACCAATCCAGTAACATTGACATGTGGGCTTTTGCAGCTGCATTCAATCTTTCTCCACAGCAGAAAAGTACGAAGAATGGCTGGATTCCGTGATTCCAACAGCAAAATAGTAAAAGCAGAGTGGATGCTCAATTGGGTTGCATTCTTCATAGCAAGGCTCGGATGCCACATTTTCATTACATACAAACTCATTGTCGATGCATCGAAGTTTGACAAGGGAATCGAGCTTCCTCTAGCTCTCTTTGGGATGGCTGGAATGAATTTTCTCAACTTATTTCTCGGTCTTGATCTCCTCAAAGCTTATAAGCGAGAGCGAAATCAGCAAAGGCGTCAGGATTAATGAAGGATAATATAATGTAACACTTCCTTGTTCTGCAGGAGTAGTTTGTTGTATGTTGATTAGATCTAGCATGCAATTTTAAGCATATGGATGTAAATGTTATTGGTCGCTACAAGTTGTTGAATTCAAATTTTCTAGCCGTTTATACATGTAATATGCTTTTATGATTGCTTGTTCCTTTTACTCTGATCTAAATTTGAAAAGAATGGGATGAGATGTGAATATTATTTCGTGACAAGCTAAGAGAAAGTATCCTTAATTTTGTTCACAATCATCTACTTGACTCTAGTAACTAACAAAAAATAAAAGTAAAATCAAAGGATATTCGAAACAAACAAACATATTTCTGGACAATAGTAAAACACTTTAGCGTTAGCAAGTAGGGACATCGAAAATAAACAAAAGTTGAGAAATTTGAGCACGAAAACCCAACGAAAAGGATTAGCTGGAAAAAGAGATGAAGAAGAGCTAGCCTAACATTGAAACAACTCAAAATTTGAGAGAGCAGTATAAAGTAAAAAATATATATATGAAAGTTACAGCATATTATAGTAAAAAAAGGTCCTACCGGGATTCGAACCCAGGTCGCCAGATTCAAAGTCTGGAGTGCTAACCACTACACCATAGAACCAATTGCGTTATTAAGTTCAATAAGTTTTTATTTAACAAGTACTTGCAATCCTTCTCTTTCTTCTATCATAGCGACAGACTATTATAAGAGAGAGGTGCATTTCATAATTAATTTATATTGTGCCAAGTTATAGGTAACAATTATTTTAAAAATGCTTCCACTTTGGAAACGCGTGAATTATACTTTTAGCTTACTTTTTTTCAGATCACAAATCGTATTATTTTATTTATGATATTGAGTTGTTTGGCAACCCTCTAAAACTTAGGTTAAGACTGTTTGGCTAAAAACTAGGCCAATATTGGCCTGTTTTCGTATACAGTTTTTGTAAGCAAAAAAACCCTCCTAAACTGGTTTTAGTTTGAACTAACTCTCCCATGGTCCAAACCAAAACCAGTTTAGAATGAAATTGGGTCAAGACTGATCCTGACCCAGTTTTTTACATTTTGCCAAACACACCCTAGTAATCCAAAAATTCAGCAGCTCCTTTCTCATGCAGAAAGAGTCAGGTATCACAGAATTCATCCACTCACCACCCAAAAATATGACTATACAAGGTTATACAACATTTTGAACATAATTACAATGATAAATAACTTTTGATTCCTTCTATTTCCTGCTTAATTTAAGATCCCAACATAACAATAGAACCCCTTTACAAACAACACTTGAACTTCTACACATTGAAGTTCTCTACATCTTTGTACTCTAATGGCTTTGTACATGTATATAGCTCCTAGATGGAGATAAAGCATTTTCTCAAACCACTTTCTTGAGCAATAGTGATGCCAAAATTCTCTTTGTCATCGAGGTCTGGACCTTCTGTCTCAAGCATTAGATCAAAGTCCTGCAATGACTTCAGCTGTTGGCTAAGAGAGGCTATCGTCTTTTGGCAGTCTGCCAGTTTTCCAGAGGCTACAACAATCTCTTTTTCCTGTTAGGAAAAAAAAGAAAGGGTGGATGTATGAATTATCAAAACTTCGAGCCGAGAATGACAAAAGGATTTTCACATTGAGTTACTTCAGGGATATCATATTAGTCTGAACTAAGAATGCTTCCACAACATTGTACTTAATTTTGAGACAATTTCATGTTTGAATTGTCAAGGCTTATCATTTGCTATCCTTACTTTTCATACTTCTATAAGTTATTTTACATGCATTTTACCAAAATATCTTTACCTACTTATAAGCCAAAATTGTTTAGATGACCTTTTTATTTATTACAGACAATATATATTAATAGTCGATAGATGAATCCTATTAGAAATATGTCACTTTCAAAGTTAGGTTTCACTTTTCTAAAGTGGCATGTTTCAATGGCGGTAAGTTTTTCTGATTCAACAATTGCCGCCCACATTAAGTCGCTTTTTTTGAATTTTAGAGTTACAATCTCTCTTATACAATCAAAAACTCTCTATTTTTCTCTCTTTTCTGTATGAAGTTTGGAGATTGGATTTTGTTGTGAGAAACTCTGATCAACTCTGATCCTATTTATAGGCGAGTTCTGATCTGCTATCCCTTTATTTTCAACAAATGTGATTTTTGGTGCGGTGCTTAATTCTAAAATTCAAAGAAAGCGACTTAATGTGGGCCACAATTATTGAATAAAAAAACTTGCCGCAATTGAAGCTTGTCACTATTGAAAGTGAAGCCACTTTAGAAAAGTGAAACCTATCTATGAAAGTGACATCTAACAATCTCTCACTTGAAGATTTGATTAAATATCAATCACATTTTTACACTATTCTTTCTATTTATCATTTTCATGTTGCTCATGTTTTCGCCAAAAAACAAGAAGATTGACACCAAACAAATTTGTCATACCCTTTTACCACCAGTTTAGCACGATATCGTTTCACTTGATCGTCACTATTTCGCTTGATCTTATAGACTCATTTATTTTCAATAATCTTTCTTCCTTATGGTAGTGAAACAAGTACTCAATTCTTATTCTTATTGAAAACTTTAATTTCTTCCTGCATTGTTGTCATCAATAAAGATGCATATGTACTATTTATAGCTTCATGGAAAGTTGATGGTTCTCCATCCTTTGTTAGAATACAGTATATAACATTACTCTTCGTAATATACTCTGAGTACCGAGTCGGTGGTCTTTTCTCATAAGTTAACATTCGAACTTCTAGAGCCTCGGACTCGACTGGTTCTTGTATGTCATGTTTCGTTGTTGCTTCAGAAGAATTTGGATCATTTTCTACCTAAACAGCTACAATTTCTAAGTCCTTCCTTGAACTGTTTTCTTTCACTTCTCTTTATAGTTGGTTCTCTACAAGGATAACATCTCTGCTGATGGTAACCTTGAGGGTTGTGCGATCCCACAAGTGATACCTCTTTACTCCGTTAGCATACCCCAAGAATATGTATTTTCTAGATTTGAATCCAGCTTTGTAATTTCTTGGGATTGTACATTACATACACCAGACTTCTAAATATATGGAGGTTTGAATAATCAGCTGGTTTGACAATTCACATCTCCATCGGTGTCTCTAACTCTATTGTAGTCCACATAGCAGGCGGTTTTTACTGCTTCTGCCAAAAAACTTTATCCGGATCCCACATTTGTTGAAGATGAAGGGATAGCAGATCAGAACTCGCCTATAATAGGATCAGAGTTTCTCACAACAAAATCCAATCTCCAAATTTTCCTTTCATATAGAAAAGGGAGAGAAAAATAGAAAGAGTTTCTCCTTGTACAAGAGAGTTTGTAACTCTAAAATTTTTCTCGTAGTAGATTTTGTTACTCTTGCCCATGGTTTTTACTCCAAATTTATTTAGGGGATTTTTCATGTAAAAATTTGTGTCCAATTTTATTATTTCCGCACTAACTTTAGCTGCGACCCGCCTCTATTGAGTCCCGATTTTCCAACAGCAGGATCAACCACATACAGACCTAAACCTTTTATGTTGCAGGTTTGCCACTGAAACTTGACTAGATTCTTATGTACATTGTCTAGTTATACCGGCTAGCAGATAGAAGAATTTAAGTATTGAAATTATGCAGCAGTTAAAGATGCAGCAAACGGGGGGGGGGGGGGGGGGGGGGG
>BQKN01067763.1:91397-141237 GCA_022839385.1 Asparagus kiusianus | reverse complement strand
GGGAGAGAGATTTTCACCTGTCTTATCTTTAGTTGGAGCTCCACTTCCTGCTTCATCCTCACTATCTCATCCTTCAAGGTTTGACACTTTGCTGCAAATTCTGCAGACAACTTCCTCTCTTCTTCAACCTTCTCCTCCAGGAACTTACACCTAGTTTCAAGATCTAAAGATAACACCCTTTTCCATTCAGTTTCATTTTCTAAAATTCCAATTTTCTCTCTTAGCTTCTCAGCTTCCAGACTTTCTGACCTGAGCAGAGAGCTCAATTTGTCTTTCTTTGCCTCTAAAATTTCTGTCTTAGATACAAATTCTGCAGATACTGCCTTCTCTATTTCAACATCCTTCTCTAAAATTCCCATTTTGTCCCTTAGCTTCTCAGCCTCAGTATGTGCATCCTCAAGCTGAGACCTTAATGCCTCTCTCTGCTCCTCTAAAGCATTCACCTTTGCTGTAAACCCTGAAGACAGCCTTATCTGCTCCTCAAGCTTTTCTCCTAGTGAAATTATTTTATTTTCTGCTGACATGAGTTTCGATTCCAGTTCTATTTTCTCAGCCTCGACTGCCTCCATATTCTTACATTTAGCTGCAAGTTTAGAGGATAAAGTCCTCTCCTTCTCAACTTCCATATTTGCTGACACAAGCAGAGCCTCCAGCTGCTCTTTCTTTAAAATTAAGGCCTCAATATTCTGACAACTAGTTGATATTTCTACAGCCTTTCCTTCTAATTGCCTCACTTCCTCTCGAAGCTTTTCAACTTCGAAGTTCATTGTTTCAAGCTGAGCTTCCAGTTCCTTTTTCTTTGACTCTAGGAACTCTACTTCCATCTCCAAAGTATGCTTTGAACCATTAGCAGAGTTTAGTTGTCGTTGCATCTCATTTAACTTAGTCTCAGCAACTATCAACTGCTCCTGTGAAATATTGAGCTGATCTCCAGTTTCAGCCAAAACCATCTCCATGTCTTGTTTCTCAATAGCCAGCGCATTTATCTCGCATGTTAAAGCATCAAATTCAGCCATTGATGGGTTTCCTTTAGAGGCCCTATGATCGGCCTCAGGCAACGCTGCGACCCTTTCCATCTCAAGAAAATCATCCATCAAGTCAATCTCAACCGAAGAAGTGAGATTTCTACTGAGAACCTTTCGAGCTGAGGCACAAGAATCAGGACAGTTGAGCTCTTTAAGTGGAGATGATCTCTTCGCAGATGCCTGTAGTTTTCGACACTCAGCTTCCAGCTTAGAGACCTTCTTTATGCTCTCTAGGCGCTGCTTGCTGGCAGTTTCAGCTGCCCTAGTGCTCAATTCCATCTCTATGGTCTTCATCTGGAGCTTATCAAATGTGGTAAGGAGCTCAGCCTTTAGATTTGAATTCTCTTTCTCAATTGCTTGGAGTTTTAGTTGAAGATCATGGTCCATGAAAATGGTGGCTTCAGCTTTTCTGGCTTCTAGTTGTGCTTGGAGCTCAGTGATATGAGTTTCGAGTTCAAGCTTTAGGCATTCCCACTCATTGGTCTTTTTAATGAGGGTTTCTTGAAGTTTTTGTTCTTGCTCTTCCCTTGATTGCCTAAGTTGCCTGAGGCATTCTTTCAGTGCTGCATCGAGATGGCCAATTCTGTCCTCGAGAGCAGAGTTCTTCTTGGTTGTGGTTTCGAGATGCTGCTTGAGAGCTGAAAGCTCCTTTTCTGCCTTTTCCCATCCTACAAAGATTTCAAATAAGCCAGTGAACATTAAAATACAGGATGACAAAGAAATGAATTGTCTTTTTTGATGAAGATTATATGGTTACATGACAAATATTTATCTGCAAAGAAATATAACAGACCTTTTAAACAAGACAGTAGCAAAAATATGTTAAGGCATCTATTAATAATTTGTTTTGCCGCAATGAATTAACAAGCGCACATCTCACATTTACAAAATCAAGACAAGAAGAAGAAAAGAAAAAAATCTCAAACCATGCATGATCCGTGTCATGAATCAAGATACTCCAATCATGAACCAGGTTAACTTGGAATCTCAACATTTAGGAAGAGAAATATGTCAAGTATGTCTCATACATAATAAGATCTTATTTCCATTTAATTGAGACCTTCCATGCTTTTATTTACAAAAGAAAAGTGAACCCGCGCAAAGGGATATTAGCTTTATCCAATGAATTAGCTGGTAACGAGGAACCTTGCAGTGCCACTATGATGATGGATTATGTAAATTATTAAATTATAAAAATACCTGCAACGGCTTCCTCTGCAACCTTGGCATGTTCTCTCACCAAATCTTCTTTTGCACTGATGCTGAAAAGAGCAGCTGATAATTTCTCATTGAGACTCTTTACAGTTTCATGAACTTCAATTTTCGATGTAACCTCAGGTGACCGAGCATTATTTGGCGAATTTCTAACCGGAGAACCCCTCAATGCCTCCTGGTAAACAACCAGCAAGCCAAGATTATCACTAACAGATCAGGCATGAATTTGACTGGATAGGTTTTCATTTTCTTGTTTCTTCAATAGTAACATTTCTACGGGTAGAAACTTATTTTAGACATCTGATTAAAGAAAAATAAAAGCATTTGGTAAAAAAAAAATCTTATAGATATACATTCTGATCTATCGGTCGGATGAAAACTAAGGAGGAAAAGGAAGAAAGATCTTGAGGGGAAAAAAATTTAAGGTGCAAAACTAGAAGCTAAAGAGAATGAAAATATATAGCACATAACTAATCGCAAAGATGTACATATATTTAACAAGGAAAATCCTAGAAGAACAGGTAACTATATTTTGAGCTGAAAATCCTCAGCTATCACACTCTTTTCTTCCTCAAACAATTCTGATTCCTTGAAAACTAAGGAGGAACCTCCAAGAATGCGTAAGTAGATTATATAAAAAAATAAAGAATAAAAGAAGTTCGAGCTAAAAGGTAGCAGATTTTTTAGCAAATCGTGCTACAACAATTTTACCTACGCAAATCAGGAACCCAAATTTCCATGCATTTACCAAACAGACAGAAAAATCATTACAATTCATACTTAGAAAAACAGATAATTAAAAAAATCCCATCCTCTAATCTCAACTCAAAATTCAAGGAAAAGTTCTAAGAACTAAGATACAATAATGCTAAGCTGCACCCTCAATTGTAAGAATATACTTGCTCTAAATTCAACAAGTATCCAATTTTTTCCTTTCTCGCAAATTTAAACTTAGACCCAATTTTTTTTTTTTTTAAAATTACCTGATCATCTGAGTAGCGCTCGGAAATGGAGGAAACTGATCCAGAGCTCTCAGTCTCTCCTCCCGCACTCTTATCCGATGATTTCCTTCTCCAAAGCCAACTCCTTCGATCCATTCTCCGATCTCAAAACCCTAAATTAAAGATGTAATCACCGACGAAAGAAACTAAAACACCACAAAATTACAAAAAAAAAAAAAACCGAAAAAAACCCATGAATAAAAACCCAAGCTAACACCCACCCATCTCCCAAAATCTGATCTTTCGAAGGCCCAGCTGATTCAGTCAAGCGATCGGATCACTAAAGAGAAAAAAGATGATCTCTTTACGAAGGATCGGTCCCTAAAAAAGGGGGGTTTTAAACCCGCGAATGAAGAAGCCGAGAATGTCAAATTGTTTTGTCACGACTCCTACGTGAACGACATTAAATGTTTATTTATATTTACTGTTGCCGTCTTTATTGTTTATTATTATCACTTATTATATTATAATATCATTTTACCTATTTGAGAAGGAAAAAAAAAATGCATCGGAGAAAAAGGAATTGGTGGAAGTGGGGCCCGCCACCCCCTCCTTTTTCAAAACGGTATCTGTCTTATTCCCGCCCTCGCCAGGTTGTGATTTTTATTTAATTTTCTTGTTATCAGGTGATGAAAAATTCTTCAAGGACCCAAAATATGAGACCAATAGATGGGACAAGTGAGGTGTCCCCATCTTATTGGATAATGAGTTGGTCATCATTAATGATGGCCAACTCATTATCCAATAAGATGGGGACACCTCACTTGTCCCATCTATTGGTCCCATATTTTGGGTCCTTGTAGCAAAGCTCTTAGGTGATCTTCACAGTGTTTTAGTTAGGGTGAAAATAAGAGAATTTTGTTTATTATTAGTAAATTGCGGACAAGTTGATCATTTTTTAACAGAACTGATAAGATAATCTTTGACTGGACTAAATATAAGAATTATTAGGATATGATCATCGTGGTTGATGATGTTGAAAACTATATAATTGCGTACTATTTTTAGTATACTATAATATAATGACATAGGAAGCGCATATGCTAATTTGTTTTTACAGAGTGAATAAAAATAAAAACATTTTGTTCCTCAAGTTTTTTAAATAACAACAACTAGTGTGCGCCCCCCGTGTGAAGAACGACCTTCCTTTTTTTTTATCACTACAGTAATCCTGTTTTTTAATTGCTACAGTATTTTTAAAACGTCGCAATGTTTTTTTCTTAAAATGCTGTAGTAATATTTTTAAAAACGTTACGGTCTCCCATCCCTGCTACAGCAATATATTTTAAAATACAACAGTAATATTTTTTAATACTGCTGCAGTATCCCGCCTATGCTACAGTAATATTTCTTTGAATACTGTTACAATAAATACTGTGGCATTTGGTGTAGCATGAATAGTGATTTTCGTAATGGACTTTAGTCCCAATTTCTGTATGGAGATTTTATGACAAAAACAGGGTTTCCTTTGAAAATATAATAATTATGCCAATTCCTAGACAAAATATAACCAGACAAATAATCGTGCCTAATGTTTCCCCGTGAGATACGGGCATTTTGTATAAGATTTATCCATGATTCCACGCTTTGATTTTGTCACGCATGATTGCTATTTTCTATACTTAATGGGGTGATGAACCTTAGCACAGGGAGCCTTTTTTGCCACCTACTTTGATTCTTAAAACAAGCTTTAGGGAGCAAATGACAATGAAATTTCTTGCACTAAACATAATCCAAGAGTAACTTTGAGAGGGGGGGGAAAAAACTTTCATTGCTTTCGTAATTAAATACAAATTTACTGCACAATTTCTATTTTGTTATTTTTCGTCCGTTGTCTTTAAAAATAAAACTAGTTTTCAGACTTATAGAACGTCTTCTTTCTAATATGACAACATCGATATATCAATACACTAAAGTATCAGAGAAACATGCTCCTAATTAAAAAAACGTCTTATGGTTTGCTTTTTTCCCCCTTCTTCTTTGTTTTCTTATAATCATTCCTCCTGCATTCTCTTTTTATTTTCCTTTTTCTTCATGTATATTTTGTAACCATTTTCTTTAGTTAATAAATTCTAGTTTATTTTGGATATTCCCTATCATTGTAATCCAATCAAAACACATGATTGCACAAGAAAATATCATCTGTTGGACAGGAAGCGCACATGTACATCAACATCCTTGTCATGTTATATCTTAACTGAGAGACCCAAAAAAAATTTATTTTTTTTTTAAAAAGGAAGGAAAAAATACTCTAAATTCACCCCGTTTATGACGTCATCTTTACCTAACTATAACCACGTGCTATTTTTAGCTTGTTGATGAAAGGGACGTACATTTTGCTTAATAAGCGAAACAACCCCTTTAACGACAAAAACGTTGCAACATTTTGTCCATGTTAGCGGTTCGTACATCCTTTTCCTAATTTTTTTTTTTTGCCCCTCTATCAATTTCACCGTAGTAGAAGTAAAATCCAAGCAACGGTTACCAGTTCATCTCTCTTGGTGTGATATGGGATCTTTTAGGTGTTAAATTAAGTGTATATTAAAGGATAAGCTATAGATGTTCTTTTTCTTTTTTAGAAAATAGCTTCTCACCCTTTGCTTTGCTGTCAATTTATTATATAATCTTCAAGTACAGATTGCTTAGGTTTGTAACTAAGATATTGTGATCCTCTACTAATGCATAGTGTTCCTAATATCTCCTAATAAAGAGATCTTAGCCATTGATTTACCAATCAAAGGCAAATATCTCATCATTATCCTCCCCCTACTTTCGCTCATGAGGAGATCTTGACCCATTAGGAGATATTAGGAACCTCCTCATTAGTAGAGGATCCCCATCCGTAACTGAGACCCCACACTCACACTCCCAAAACATAAAAAGGGGCAACTTTTTTTTTAAGCTAAGAAACATTTGTACCCCCCCCCCCCCTCCCCCCACTAAATAGTACTATGTTCTTTTCTATTTGTAACGAATTTTTTTTTAATATGCATATTGATACATATCAAAGTGAAGTCTTTGTTAGAAATTCACATGCTAAGGGGGTGTTTGTTTCAAATCATATAATTTTAGGATATGGATTTCACCATGAGATTTGAAATCCATAGGTGTTTTGTTATGGGTTGGGATTTCTAAAATATTGTTTGTTTCATTAATATTTTGGGATTTGGAATACTACAATTTATAATATTTTGTTTGTTTTAAACTCAAATTGTAGTATTACCAAATGCCAAAATTTTGCAATATGATGAATATGCAATCTTGGTGAGGTTACCTCCCGCAAAAAGACAAAATAGTGATTTGTCCAATTGAGAGGTAAGCACACTCATTTATGGGATTTGACAAATTCTAAAAATTGGACACTTTTTGTACTTTTGGAATGCAATATTCTAAAAAATTTCTTAAAGCAAACATCATATATGGAATCCCCAAAATACAAAAACTTGTAATCCGTACCAAATGCCAAAACTTTTGGTGAAACAAACACCGCCTAAAAGACATGAATAATTGGGGGAAAAGACGTGGCATCCAAGGGCAGGGCGCTTCCTATGTAGTCTGAATTATATCACAACAGCTAGCACGCATGCCACTAACTACGCCTGCAACAAAATAGCAAGTAAGCCCCTGGAATCAAGCTCGCTATGAGTGCCTCCATGGGAGAATGAACAATTATTGATGAGGGAGAAAGAGACCAGCTCAAAATAAAATAATCAATAAGCTCAAATATCATGAAGTAATTACAAATGGCCGATCAATCAACTGAAACAATTGTAAGACCACCTCTCTGACATTATCTTTGTCATGAAATTTCTCAGTCAACTTAGCATTCAACAGTTCATGCACACCATAAACATATAAATATCAATATAGTATGTGCAAATTGAACATGAAACTTGAAATAATGGGGAGGGTGTTGTAACCAGCTGCTACAAATTCAAAAGAGATGGGTGGATTGTAAATAGGACCACACATTGACAAATAGTCCATAATGTACAGAGCAATACAGATGACTGATAAATGATTCAGATATATATAATTAAAAAGAAAGAAAGAAAGGGTCAGATTGCGTAATAATATTATGTTGTTTCTCCTCTAGATCAACTCACTGCATTTTTTTCTTCGGGCAACACCTCGAAGACTAATTCTAGCTTGGATTACTGGATCAATAGCCAAATTCTCAGCTCTCTAATTCTTTAAAATTCTGACTGACTAACACAAGTGTTCATGGATAGAGGTAGTGATTTTTTTGTTAAAATGCAATCCAGCCAAAAAAACATCTACATTCACCGTCAAACCGAGGACAATTTTTAATATCAAATTCTAATCAAAAATCCCTTCCCTTATTCATTCAAAAGGATTTATATAAGATCAAGAAATCGTTCAAGAGTGTCCAAAATATCACCAGATACAATTTTGAGTACATTGAATCCATAACAATGACTTTTTGCCATAGGAGGGTAACAATCAGTAACAAGAAAAAGCCAAGCTCATTGTAACATACTTCCGTGAAGCATGGTTAATAATCGGGTTACTTGCATATATACCCCTTAAATTATGGGTATTTACAAAAAATGTCCCCTCCCAAATTTTAGTATTTGCAAAACCACCCTCATACATCAACTTTGGGGGGATAATACCCCTAAAATTAACAAATCATCAACTTGGTGATAAAAAATTGACTATTTTGTTGATAATTTTTACATTGCGATTAGAAATTAGCCCATCAAACTTGATGATTAATTGCTTTGAGGGTAATTTTTAATATTATACGACTAAAAGCTACTTATTCACTATAGCTACCGGTTATCTTCATATTCCCTATAGTTTACTAGCTCTCCGTTTATGTGGTTTGAATCCATTTGTTGCAAAGAAAGCACGACGGCGATTTCTGATGTAAGATAAGATATGTACTAAAAATGGTTGATCCTTGATTTCTAATTAAACCTTCTGATGAACTTTAAACAATAATCTAGAGTTAATGTTCAAGTGACTAGCCATCTTTAAACTAGTTTGACGACTGGCTCACACTAACTCACCGTAAACTTGCCTTTTATCTTAGGGAAACAAAACTACGCCAATTCCTAGATGTATGGCATACTCGACAAGATGAAGGCCTTAACTTGAGAGTGAAGTCTCTTGGTTCAAATATAAAATAGAGAAAGAGTAATGCTAATAGAGAAAGATATGTACTTAACTTTCATACCATAAGACCCAAGTATTTTCTAAAAGTAAATACCCATGGAGCCTGATAATTCAACATAATTACCAGTATTCAGTAGAAAAGAAATGATACCAAAACCCACTATCACAAAGACTAGACAAATTAGGAACAATGCCTGTTGCCAACTCCTGGCATTGGATAACTTGGTAGACTTTTGGAAACCCTGTATGAAAAAGTATGGGTTGGGGGCAGAGCCTTGAATTAAAGGAAGATCCTACAAGTTGTGCTAGCATGCTCTATGTTTCTAACTGAAAGTTAGCAAAGTGTTGGAAGGAAGATGTGTGGATTGAACTGAGAACAAAAGCAGTGGTGCATCATTATAGATCTAGTTGCCATGTGCTGCAATACTTTAGTTTTGAATAGACAGGCCAGGGTGGCTAACTGGCTATCAGTGCTTCTATGAACACTTTACAACAACAGGTCCAGAACTGCACCTTAAAAAAGCACATCAGATTCAAGGGAGGGCAAGCAGCCTAAAGTGAATCAGTTTAGTCTAAAAACCCAAATGTCTCATCCAGTTGTATTTGGTTAAATCTAAATCATGAGTTGGGGTTCAAAATTTTGAACTCACTTCTATTGACTGACACTAACTGGATGGAGTAGTTTGATCAAGGGATCTAGTTATGACTGACTGACAACTGAAGCTGTCTGAACCTCTGGATTGAATTTAGAATTTACAGCTTTATACTTTATCAACATAGAACCTTAAATTAGCAAGAATTTGAAATAAGTCAGATTTAAGATTCTACATTAACGAAAATTAAGGAATGAAGCATGTACAAACTAATGGAAAACCAAAATTCAGGTCAGATTTACTTCTTCATACCTTCAGCTGAAAGAGCAAAGACTGGCAAGGTATCAGCTGGTTGTAAATTGGCAGCCCAATTGCTAAGAAGTTTCATCCTTACCAAGTGTCAGGAGAAAGAGGGTTCATCTAACAAATATAAGGACTCCAATGACAATAACATCAAGCGAGATTGTGGCAGAAGAATAAGAGTTGTCAATAGTGAGCAGAATATGGTTTCTTCAAGAAGCATTTAAATACTTGGATTTCTACAACAGTGCATTTTTCTAGAGAAGATAGCATGGAACATCATAAACAAATCAAAATTTCTGACAATAGTTGATGGGATATTTATTATAGCAGATATGAATCTAACAGTAAGTTGGGTATCCTCACAGTAATTCTCCCTTGAGGTGGATGATTATATATCATCAATTGGCTTGCTCTTGTTTCTGACGGGACACCATATTTTGAATTTGGGGACTTTGATCTACACTATCTGGTTCAGCTTGCTTCTGTGCCTCTATACTTTCAAGTTCCACTTGTCTCTCTGCGATCTCTTTGTTATGCATTGCCTGTTCTTGCATGGCTTTAATCATCTCCTTCATTTGTTGTTGTTCTTTGTCAATTTGCATGTTCATAATGGTGTGAGCATTCTTGTCAATTGGTTTCAAGTAATCCTCAATGGCGGCTTCCTAGATGTTGAAAGAAGAATTAAGATTTTACCACCGATGATGGATTTTGAGAGAGATTAAAATATTATTTTCCAGGTGTTGCTGGGAAAATATCTCAGAAAAGTTAAAATGAAAAAAGTAATTTAAAAACCTGAAGGAAAAAAATGTATCAATCATGATAGATATATGAGTGAAGAATACTCAAAAGCAAAATTAATGTCTTTTAACAAAGCATCACAATATTAACCATCATAACTTCTAATAGTCCTCACTAAAATGTTGCAAGAATTTTGATATTTCCTTTTTCTTTTCTAAATTCTAACCAACTTTAATCAACGGCAATGACCTGATTGTAGTATGAACTCTAAACAAACTGAGCCTTCCTTGATCACATTTCTAACTGGAAGCTGAGATTATTGAATCTGTTTTAATCTAATAATATGAAACTACTTGAATGTGCGTGGTACTTATCTGCTTCAAATGTTTCAAACTAGTGAAAATATTTATTTTTCCACAAAAAAGACAATGTAAGATTCTAAGAAAAAATTATCACATGTATGACAGGAACCAATATAGAGTCTAGATATAATGCACAAGAATCACCGAAACAATTCATGATGGCTATACGGGTGGTGGTACCAATCACCTGGGAAATTTTCAATGTGTCTTGACGAAGAAGTTTCTTTCTAAAGTCCAACTGTGACAAGTGAATGAAATACATCATAAATTGTTCTCAGAACAGTGTTCAAAGCAAGTCCTTTCATTATGAGTACAAAGAAAATTCCAACCTGAATGACTGTATTGCATAGTCAGATTTAGTTTGAGCAATTTTTCCTTGCATATGGTCATAGTCGATTGTAGTTATTGATCCAATAGGGAAACATGTTTTGTATACTTCAATCCAACCACCCATCAGAAGAACATACTTACACTGAGTATGCCACACCCCACACATTCTTTCCTATAAACATGAGTGCGCGCAAACATGCACGCACACGCACATACAAACCCCTACCTTCTAACCACAATAATGCATGTTTGAACCCGTTCATTACATTTGCAAATATCACTTTAAGATAATGTGACAATGCTTGGAAGTTGTCACATGTTTTTTGTCCCTAAATCTTCTGGGAGCACACGCGCTCCCGTGCATACATACACACACATTCCGTATTTATAAACATTACCAACTCTGCAATTTAATTGAAGTAATAACCTCTCTTTTTAGAGGTGCTTATTCTCATGCATTAAGCTGAAGCATATCCTAAGTTTGTTTTGTTTCAGTTTACGATACAGGCAATATATTTGTCACAAACATTATAGGTTATCATGAATAATGAAAGAAGAATAAGATCATAGTATATGAAATCATATCAAAGAAATATCCAGTGAGAGTCAAACATGAATCCAAATGGTAGCGAAAAGGTTTTCTGGTTGCAAATATGTTACAAAATAAGAAGACATTACAGAAATATCTGTAAGTAAGTATCAAAGGAGATATATGAAGTTTGTGTCAAATACAGCCAGAAACTGTTTTTGTTTGATGAGGTAACTTGCCCACAATCCTTCGGACTATGGGTATCAAACACAAGGGGTGGCTAAGGGGCACCCCCCAATGCACGGCCTCGGGTATTTGTTTATATATGGTAGATTCTAATATGATTCCTAAACTCCAAAGGAGTATTAAAAAAGTATTACAGATCCCATTCACTAAGTCATGTTAAAATACATATGTAAATAATTGATTTTTATAGTATTTGATAAGCATGAGCTGTTTCTAGTGCCAAACAGTGAAGTAAAGTTGGAGAAAGGTTCCCTGTGAAGCAAGAGTTTGCAGGTTTGACAATATTTAGGCTTGGTTGTGTTTAAAAAGAGAGTACGCTGGGTGCAATATCCAAAGATTTATCTGTAGCGTGTTGAATGCCAAAAAGTAAGAATCAGTGGATAAGGATCTCCGTTTTAAGCTTACAGTTTCTTCAAGTTTGCGATTAAGCGCTTGCATTTCCTCTACCATGCGCCGAACCTCCGATAAGATAACCTGTTCTGGGACTCTTTTTAATTCAGCCTTCTTTGCTTGTGCCTAATCAGAAAAAGAAACATAAATATTAACTCATCAGCAAACCAGTCAAAATTTAAAGATAAGAACATTATCATATAGTACGAGTTAATATGTAAGCTTAGAACAGTGCAAAGGGAGGGCACAACTGCACATGCATGCATGTGTGACAATGTGAGCACTTGCAGTATGCCCTTGCATGTGTGTGTTAATGAACTGCAATTCATCTTAGTTAATAAAATCATCAAGGGGCATGTTTTCTATGTCATGAAATATCCATCTTGCACAACATTTTCATCACCAAGTATGTCTGAGCTCTGATTTGTGCCAAAGATATTCGTCCACTATAATCCGAGAACTTTTCTGCAACTTAATAGAGATCAGAAACTAGGCTACAGGTTAGGTTAAATACATTAGAAAACTGGTATGTAGCTAGGTAGCTTAAGGTGCTATCTTAGCCTGTCTTTGGCTCAACAACCAGACAGAAACTTGGAAACTACGTAGAAATAGGAGGAGGTAGAGGGAAGCCCAACAGGGAATAGCAATCTCCACATTACGCTGTCCCATTCTCCTGCTTGTGCTCTATAACAAGAGCCAGGATATTTACTGAAGTACCTTAAAGAGCTTGGAGTTATATTGTCTGCTTGCACTCTATGAGGGTTTACCCCTTTTATCCTTTTTATTCCTAAGGCAAAGGGTAGAACAGTTCACCTAGATTCTCAGGACAAGTAGTGGTACTCTCTTTCCTCTGCCATTCACGATGTCCCACACTGCCCTTCACTTGTCCCAGTACTTCTCTGCTCGAAGGATATTTTGAACAAGCTGTGTATCTATATGTCAGCTTGAATGTATCTGATTCATATTTACACAGTACGCGGTACGTAGCAGGTCACTGGTACGAGTTCGGGCACATAATTCGGCACTTAGAAAATTTGGATTCGTTAATGGGTAGCTTGCTTCGGTACGAAAATTTGGTTGGTACGTTGTAAATTTTTTAGGGTGCTTAAAGTTTTCCAAAGTATATAGTAGAAAACTAGAAAGCTAATTATGAATTTTAATATTTTTTCATATAAAATACTTAAATACTTCTTTTTAATGGAATTCATTTCTTTGTTCTGTTTTTTTCACGGCACTCATTTTAGGATCATGGTTTTATTTTATATTTAACATACGTTTTAAGTTATAGTAAAATCATCGGATCATTATTCATACACTCTATTATGTGTCTTCTTTCACTTAATCGCACACATTGCATTGCGTCTTGCGCACGTGCACTTAAAGAGACTTTGCATCTAGCATACTTGTAAGTGGTACGCTAAT
Organism: Asparagus kiusianus; assembly: GCA_022839385.1. NCBI lineage: Eukaryota > Viridiplantae > Streptophyta > Magnoliopsida > Asparagales > Asparagaceae > Asparagus > Asparagus kiusianus. The sequence goes on along the minus strand of BQKN01067763.1, from coordinate 127,941 downwards.
TTTGGGGAACCAGTTTGTGTATCGAAGGGAATCGGTTCGCAGGAACTGTATGACGGTTCGAGTGGGATTCGGGGAATTGCGCAACGATGATCTTCCTCAAGGTAAAAGACAATCTTCAAGGAATATTCATAAATTCCCTTAACAATATATAGTATTGCGCTTATCAGAGAGAAACAAAAGGGAAGCATCATCTGTTTGTATTTGATGTCTGCCGCTTAATTCTTCAACTTGTTTTCTAAACTAGGAGTTAGCTGCTATAGGATAAAACAAGTAATAGCTCTTTGCTGAGCATTTTCGGTGGGGACAGCAAGAGGCTGCTCACGAGTTGATTTTTTGGGCTCCCTGACATTTTACTGTTGAGGTGTAGAAGAAGGGTGAGACGGGAATAAGTTGGAGCCTACTAACAGGTTCGGGTTTGGATAGCATTGGATATGGGTTTCGTTAGGTGACGGACATAACTGCCCATTAATAATAATGGTTAAAGATAACGGGATATCGCCTTGCATTTTTAACCCTAACTAACCACAAAGACTAATATCAACATACCATTGCAATTTGAGGGAGTAACATCGAAATATGAAGATTTGAGGGACTAGTATCCAAATAGCAATGACTCAAGGGGCTAATATCTAAAAAAAACCACTATAAACAGGCTTGAACAAGAAATTCCACTCTTTAATCCACCGGGGCGATGAATATAACAAAATGTTCATTTTCCATGGCATGGTTTGCTAATAAAAAAACAACTCAACACATCATCACATGAAACTATTAACACTATCCAAAACAAGAACCATCAAATGAGGGCAAAATTTGACCTTTTCCATTCGCTGTTGCAGCTGCAGCCTGTAAGCTCTGATTCTCCTTTCTTCATGCCCAGAAAGAACCCGAACAAGAAACATCGCTTTCCTTCCATACTCCAACAATTTGTTCATCTCTGCCCGGGATCACCCAACTGTTGAAAAGGGCCATTCCACGCAAGAATCATATCATACAAACTTCTAGCGAAATGAAATTAGGGTTTCTTGGATCTAAACAAATTAAGGCCAATGCGTCTACCGTGACATCCATCTAAAATAATCTTGTTTTGGCTAATAAACTAACAAGAGAACACCGAAGTTGAGAGTGGCATAATATCAAACAGCTCATCTTCAATCCCAAAATCCCCCAAAACCCATGTAAAATTTCCGTTTTAAACAGCAAAAGGGTTCAAATCGTAAGATCTAGTCATATATTCCTTTGTTTTCTGATGTATAAATAGGAAGAATTTGGAGGATAGAACATAAAGCTTGTACATGCTTCTTGATTTTGAGATTGGGGGCGAAAAAAGTTCGATTCTTTGAAGAGAGAATACTTACTTGAAAATGAATGAAGATCGACGAGGGGCAGTTTGGTCTTTTTTTAGAGGAGGAGCGCGGGCGGGCTGAGACTTGCCGGCGGTCGGGGAGAATGGAGGAGGTGAAGTGGCCGTCTTTAGCGTCTCTTAAACCCGTCGTTGATCCGGCCCAATGATGGCCCAACTAAAGAACGGCCCATTTAAGCTTGGTATTAAGTATTTTATTTGAACGATACGGGAAGGAGTGGAAATCAAGCAAATAATTCGTTAACTGTTTGAATAACTATTAGATTATATTTGATTTGGTAGTTTATTTAATACTAAATAAATATTTTTCTGTATTCAAATTTATTATTGAATAGAATTTATCTAGATGTATATCCGATTAGTTTGCTTATTAAATATTCGTTTAAAATTTGATCGCTTCCAGTTTGTATGATTTCACAAAGGATATTATATTTTCATCCTACTTACTATTCCTACTTTAAGTTTTGTATACTAATTTTGAGAGACTTAAATAATCTTAAATCAGTTTGATAATGGGATACACATACATCATAATTATAAAGGAATAATTTTCATTCATAAGTTTAAATACTATTTGAAAATCAAATTCTTTAGTGGAATGAATATATATTGATATTTAATAAATATTCATGAATATTTATCAAATACTGAATATTCGAGTTCGAATTCGAGAAACTACTGATATGAATATTGGAACTAGGGTTTGAATTTGAATATTTTAACAAATACAAATATGAAGACATTAGCGTTTGGTTCGATTCGATCATTTACGAACACTAAATAAGGGTTGCAACCTATGAATTTTCCTTTGCATTTATGATTTACTGGCAATATTATTTTTGAGTCAAAAAGTAGGGAAAGAAAACAATATAGAAACATATACATTCATTCAGTAAAACGTTAGTATTTAATATGAAAATAAATTTCTATGCTGCCATTAATTTAGAAAGGAAAAGCGAAAAACAATATTGATATGTTCTGAAAACAAAGTAAAAAGTAAAGGAACACCTTCGTTAGTAAAAAATTCGGCATCCTGGATGGATAGGCGGAAAAATCCATGTAGGATTTCTAAAAATTCTGTATATGTAGGATGTTACATCGCTAACGAGTCTGTCTAGGGATGCTGCATTGTAGACAGATATTTTCGTCGAGGACGAGAATCTGTCTACGACGTTATCGTGGATGAATTATTTCATCTATGAAGTATGGTTTTTTTTTTTAAAAACCTTACTTTGTTTTTAGTATTATTATGGAAGTTGCATGTTTGAAAATGTTGTAGACGACTGACCAACACATCAAAGTGTCCTAAAATTTTTAAAATCACCCAGTATCATAAATTCCATGATCTAGACTTTTCTTTCACACCCTAGATGACTGACCAACACATCTCAAAAACAATTTCCAAAAACATTTCCAAAAACTCCCATAAAAATGCAAACTACATTGCAAGAAACCAAACAAAACTTAGCCATAGGACCACATCCATCCAATTCCTCCCAGCATCTCCCTCCTAAAAGAGAGGAAAGCGAGCGAGTGGATCCCCTCCACCAATAACCAATCAAATCTCAAACAAAACCACGTGTACTCCCCTCAAGCTCACAAATCGAAATTCACAAAAAGAAAAAACAAAAAAAACCAATAATATATATTCTTCACTAATTATTTGCCAAGTGCCACCTAACTATTTGCACTCCAAGACTATTAATTTGCTCCCCCCTACCAAAATCTAACGCTCGCAAACGTGGTCTCTTCTTTGCCCACCACAGCCACACCCCCTTATCTCCTACACTCACACGATAAAGCTCTCAACATCTTTCATTACAACTTAACCCTTCAAAGAGCTGAAGAACTGAAACCCATGGCTCAATCCATGTTCATGTCTAGTACTCTTGGAGGAAACCAAGTGTTCGAGCCCAAGAGGGAGCCATTGCTCCAGTCTCAAATTCGTCGTCTCCGTCCAACTCCGTTCTCTCTTACCGTTCTCTCTTCGCCCTCTCGAAGAGGCTTCCCTTCTTCTTCCTCTTCTTCTCCTTCTCCTTCTTATCTGCCAACTCTTGCTCTCTTCAAGTCTAAAGCCAAGGCTGCTCCGAAGAAGGTATATCGATCTGCATGTCTTTAAAGCTATATAATTATCGATATGTTCAAACTATTTTATTAGCACTTACATCACCCGAATTCTAAACCAGCATCATTTTTCTGTGATAATAATAAATTACTTTTTACATTCAGATTAACTGAAATATTGTGAGAATGTGTCTAAGAGGGTGATCGGGAAGCCTTATTTCTTAAAGCTTATTAGTTATACTTGCTTTTAGTAGCTTTCGGTCTTTTTGATAAAAATATTATAAAAAATTGTTTGAGTAGAATAGTAATTTGTTTGGTCAAACCTAGCTTTTTTAAGTGAGCTTATAAGCTAGTTTTTCAAAAGCTGAGTTATACCAGCTTTTTAAAATAGGACTTATAAGCTAACTTATTTGTCATTTTACTAAATAGGTAGAAAAAAAAAAAAGCTAGCGTAAAAGCTAGTTTGACCAAAAAATAAGCCTCCCAAACAACCTCTAAGTCCGTATAGTAGAGGAATGCATCAACAATTAACCCTGAACGATATCCGATATCGTTTCTGTTACTAAATTCATGATGATTTACAGGTTGAGAAGGCGAAGCCGAAGGTTGAAGATGGCATCTTTGGAACCTCAGGAGGGATTGGTTTCACAAAGGAGAATGAACTCTTTGTGGGTCGTGTCGCCATGATTGGATTTGCAGTGAGTAGATTCTCATGATTCTTAACTTGAAATTAAGAATGTAGTATTTATGTTTTATAAAATTGATAAAGTTGCATAGTTCTTGAATTCTATCTACTTGTACTTTTGATTCCATTTGTGGTACCCAGCAATTGATTAGTATTAATGGTGTGATTCTTAACATTACATTTACAACATATATTTCATATGTTACACATACATATTATAAGCTATTACAGACAGTGTTTGTTTATTAAACTGTGAAAATGTTACCAAATGCTTAATTTTCATTGATGTACTAATGTTACATCAAATTTAGGAGTACAAATCATAATTAAACCAAGTTAAACTATATATAATACTAACACTAACAGCCGATAATTTGCTTTTACTCGAAGGCATCTCTACTAGGAGAAGGAATCACAGGCAAGGGAATTCTAGCGCAACTAAACCTGGAGACAGGAATCCCAATCTATGAAGCTGAGCCTCTCCTCCTCTTCTTCATCCTCTTCACTCTCCTTGGAGCCATTGGAGCTCTCGGTGATCGTGGGAGATTCGTCGACGATTCTCCCACAGGCCTCGAGAAGGCTGTGATTCCCCCCGGGAAAGGGTTTAGAACTGCTCTAGGGCTCAAGGAAGGAGGTAAAAACAGACTATTAGCTCATACATATCATAGTTATCATAGAAGATCATAAACATAAGACACATGCATATGTAAATTTACATGCATATACATACCGTTAACGAGCTTGGGTTTGTCACTCCATGATATTGTTTGGTGTATGGCTGGTGATACACATCCATACCGCTGCAACCCCTGCAACCTAGATCATCAACAAATTCAGATCATACTTGATGACATGGATGTGTGTCATGTCAATTATACACCAGCCAGAAAATATAGAATGCTATAGCCACCATTTAGTCATATATGTGTATGTGTATGTATAATATACACTCAATTCTATATATGTTAAACTTAAAACCACACTAAAGCGACGGAATGAATTTAGAGATTTCTATATAATTTAAGAAATAATTTCGTATGGTATGTAACTGACAAAGAAAAAAAAAAGAAGAAGCTCATTTAATGTGATTGTCACCTAAATATTCTTTTTTGTAATATAAAACCCGCTTTACATATTTGCTCATGAAAACATATTCTAATAAGATTATAAATTAACAATGTCTCTTATGATTATTGAAACTATGTTCCATACCTATGACATAAATGTTGTTTATGTTTATGTTTATGTTTGAAGGTCCTCTCTTTGGATTCACAAAGTCAAACGAGCTATTTGTGGGGAGATTAGCACAATTGGGGATTGCATTCTCACTCATAGGAGAGATTATAACAGGGAAGGGAGCCCTGGCCCAACTCAACATAGAGACCGGTGTGCCCATCAACGAGCTCGAACCGCTGATCATCTTCAACGTCATCTTCTTCTTCTTCGCCGCGTTGAATCCTGGCACTGGCAAGTTCGTCACCGATGAGGAGGATGAGTGATGATCAGAGCTTGGGCTGTGTCATTTGTAGCATTTTGTTATTGTTGGTTAAAGTTGGGTAGAAGTGTTTTTAAATGTGTACGTATCTTGAATACTAGTTACCTTTTGTAGTATGCATGTTGCAATAATATTGTGACTTGGGAGTTTCGGTATATCATATCATATCATACTCTCTTTAAAAGCACGAGTCCGAAAAAATCTTTTGCTAGACAAAAATACCCTTGAAATTCAAATATTAATCCATTAAGTAAGAGTGAGTTGATAAATTGATGGAATCTTATTGGATATACATAGTATGAAGATAATGGTATAGTTTAAATCGAAATGTAAACCTGAATAAAATAATTAAATACCAAATTTACAAATATATACAAAATAAAGGGCGTATATGCAAAAACCAAACAAATTAGTGAGACAGATAATGTCCGCCCCAGAGGTCGAACCCACGAATAGCACAGACCTACAAATGTACATAATGTGGATGTGGTATTTGTAAAATCCACCAAACAAATTAAAGAGACAAAATCATTCTCAAAATTATAAAAAAAAAATTAAAACAAACGGCTACGATATGAGGACACAAAGTATTTGATTAGATTAGATTATTTTAAAGCAATTAATTGTATTGTATGTTTGATCATTTTTTCAGATTAAAAATTATAATAATTTTCATAGTACTTTCATCTCTTTTAACAGGTATGTCCATTTGTTATTTTCTTCTTATTAGATTAGATTAGATTGCTTAAAAATTATAAATTATAAAATTATAATAATTTTCATATTGTTTTTATCTATTTTCTTCTTATTAGATTAGATTAGATTATCTTAAAGAAATTACTTATATTGTATGTTTGATCTTTTTTTCAGATCACAAAGTTTAATTATACTATTATTATTTAAATAGATATTGCTTGTATAAAAGCCAAACTTGTCACAATTCCAGCAGGCAATCTTCTTCTTGCTCTTGTGATTTCTGGACTTTGACCTTTCGTTTCTCGAGTTAGGTCTTCATCGGCTATTCCCTCTATTTCTGTTTCTGTTTCTGCCTCTGAAGAAAGGGTGACACTAGGGACACACCCCCAACCACAACCTCAACCACACCCCCTCTCTCATTTGTTACAGTGCACCGGACCCCACAGGGGATTTTAAAATCCCCTGTGGGGTCCGGTGCACTGTAACAAATGAGAGAGGGGGGTGTGGTAAAATCCCCTGTGGGGTCCGGTGCACTGTAACAAATGAGAGAGGGGGGTGTGGTTGAGGTTGTGGTTAAGGGTGTGCCCCTATCATTTTTCTTGAAGAAATGACGAGAATGCCCTTCATTTGCCTTGAGGCATTTTTGGTCACCGCTCACGCTTGTTTCATGTGCTTGCCCCCAAATCTTCACTCTCTCTCCTCTCTCTCTCTAGAATTTGCGCAGAGTTTCAGATCCAAAATATCTGTTCTGGTTATCGAGATCGGAGGAGGTTCGGGTCGGTCCAATCCCTATCCGATCCGATTAGGTAATGAATTCGTTCGATCTCTTGCTTCGGCTTTCTGCTTCAAATTCTTTGAGAATTATGCGTTTCTTATATGAATTTCGAGCAGATCTGGTGTCTTTCATCTGTGCTTGTTAGCCTCATTGTTCTAATTTGATCTTGTGGGATGTTCATGCTCTAATTGAGTTGAAGTAATTATGCGTTTGTTATTGTGGATCGTCAATTTATTTATTAGGGGATCGTGTAAGAGAAGTATGACGAATAATTGGAGCTCAATAATTCTGTGGAAAACTTTCAAAACTTTTAGTCAATTTGAGCAGGTAAGAGGTAAAGAGGATAATTAACTGCGGAAGAAGATTCCTTCTGATAAAAAGTTGAGGGCTTTGTTTTGGTTTATGCTTGGGAAAGGGAATACGTGAAGTCTCAATCGAAGCACTAGGTTCTGAACAACTAAACAGTATGAAATTTCTCATGAATGTTAAGGTAAGTGATAGCTTTGAGGAATTTGATGAAAAAGCTAAAAAGGTTTTGTTGAAATGCTGATATGCGCTCGGTTCTCAAATCTCTAATCCTATAAAATATCTGGAATTTGATGATGCACAACATCATTGTCCATTGATGCCTACAAATTGTGGGGTGCTGAATGTGGTTTCCATTGGATTTTCTCAAGTTCTCCTTTCCCATCGTGTCCTCTTCCTTAATTTTTGGACTTCCCCTGGTTGTTTTTAACGTAAGCGCGGGTTATTTTTACTAGTAAAGTATGTTCAGGTGCACCTAATTCGTGCACTCTGCTGGATTGTGGCATTGGAATATCGTTCTTTTCCAAGTTTTCCTCTCCTGTGGCGTCCTCTTCAATTTTTCAACTACTCCTAGTTGTTTTTTTTATATGTAATGGAGGTTATCATTAATAGTAAAGAGTCTAAATGCACCAGATGTGTGCATGACACATGAATGCTGGGTGCTTAAGTAGTGGAACTTGGGGGTGCTAGACGTCTTTTTTTTGGGTTTTGTTCAAGTGTTTGCGCTCATAGTTTCCTTTTCATTCAATTTGTGGACAACCCCTAGTTGGTTTCTAATATATAATTATATATAGTATAGGCTACGTTTACTACAAACTAATACTCTGTTGCATGTATGATAAATGAATGTAGGAGTTCTGAAGTAGTGGAACATGGGAAAAGTTGAATGTTTTTTTCCTTCAAGTTTTCCCTCCTATTAGCTTTGAAACATTATAAGTTGTGATAGCATTCTTGAGGCCTTAAATGTGGCTTGTATGGGTTAGAAATAGGGTAGAACACCAAATAATAGTTTAATACTCATGAGAGAGGCAAACTTGAAAAAATTCTAAATAACTCATATTTAGTGTGATGTAGGATGCATAACGAGTAAATTCATAGAAAAGTTGGATCTTCACAAGTCAAAAGCGGATACGGATGAATTATTAACTGGCCGCAGAGAAACAACCATCTATGTAGCATGGACACGGATCCGACACGACCATTCGACACGCCGACACGAGGCAAATCCTAAAAAATACACAGGATACGTTTGTTCGACACGTGTGTCCGACACGGACACGACACGACACGGCTTCATGTTATGCTTGTCCGTGCTTCATAGACAACCATATCTCCCAAACCGAAAGGTGGATTCTAACATATATATGAAAATCGTCTATATCGACGAGACATAGTCAATCGGCTTGGCAAGACCCTACAATCCCATCAGTAACACCCGTTTTTAGCAGGATTTTAGAAATATTCAGCCTTTAATTTATTTTTAGTAATAAAGTTAGAATCAATTTAGATTAGAAAAAAAATTCAATTTTGATTTAATTATGACTAATTTATTTTCTTTATTATAAGGAGTCTTTTAGGTAGTTTTAAATTGTTTCTTTCATTTGGGAATTCTGTTCTTATTAGGAGTAGGTTTTGTTTTTCTATTTAAGAAGAATGATTGTAAATATTATGAATCAGATAACTTTTATCAATAAAATTTCTCTTTCAATATTTTCTTTGTGCATTCTAAGTTCTTTGTGGATTCGGAGATCGTTCTTTGTGGATTCAGAGAACATTCTTGGTGGATTCCAATGTTACCACTTTTGTGCTGCGTCAATTAGTATCAGGGCCTTGTTTTCTGATCCGATGGTAGGTAATGAAGCCCATATTTCTCGAACTAAGTTTGATGAGTTGAAGACCAATATTAATCAGATGAAGACTGCTTTAGAGCGACTTACGTTGGCAATGGACCGTCAGAACACGGTGAGAATTTGAAATCACGTTGATGGTCGCCAGTGATATGATCCGACTCCACATGATGAATTCAACAGTGATAATGACCCTAAGCAAGACATTGGAGTTGGGAAGAGCACTAAAGAAGCAATAAATAAAGAAAAACCACCTCCTGAGCACAATATCTTTCGCACGTTGTGATGCAGAAGGTTTATGATGTTATTATTGATAGTCACAATAGCAAGAATCTTGTCTCTCGGCGTATGGTGAATAAGTTAGGTTTAAAGACAGAGAAACACCCACATCTCTACAAGATAGTCTGGATTCGCAAGGGTTATGTGCAGAACGATGAGATGTGTCGGGTATTTTTTTCTATCAGGCGCAGCTATGTTGATGAGGTGTTGTGTGATGTGGTCGAGATGGATACTATCATATGCTGTGGTAAGAAAGGCGAAAGGCGAAAGGCGCACGCCTCATTTCCAGGACCGCAAGGGTTAGGGTTCGGGTACAAACCCGTTTCCCACATAGACCCGAAATAAAAAAGGGTTAGAGTTTCTGTACACTCATATTTTCTTACTTTTTCTCCCAAGCCCCGATATCCACTCTTGCAATCTCCTCTCGGTGGCAGCGGCAAGCGACGACGACAACGATCGGCGATGACGACGACGATCGGCGACGGTGACGAGCAACGACAAATACGAGAGACGACGATCGCCGATCAGCAACAAGAAGCAGCGAACATGTTTTTTTCTCCTTTCTCTTTGTTTTTTTCTTTTATTTTCCAGTTTTTTTTCTCCTCAACGAGAAGGTTCTCCGTTCTTTTATCTTTTTTACCATATCAGATTTTAACAGTAGCTGATTTTAACAGTCGTTATTTTATTTACTGTAGTCATTTTTATTGTAGCCGTTTTTTACTGTAGTTATTTTAACAGTAGTTCTTTCGTTTTTTAAGTTCGTTCTTTTATTTTTTGAAGTTGTTTGAGCAGGTTGTTCTTTTTTTTATTTTAGCTATTTTAACAGTAAAAGAAACTTAACTGTAGATATTTTGTACTGTAGCTAATTTAAGTTTTTAACACTTAACAGTAAAAATTATTATCTGATAGTGCATTTCAAGAGAGTGCTATAAGTTACTGTTGCTATCATTCTGTTAATGTAGCTATTATTTTGTTACTGTAGTATAGGTATTTTAATAGTTCTATAAGTTGACCCAATGATAGTGTATTTAGGTTGTAACTTATTGACTATGTTCTAAAATTTTACATATTTTAAGAGTTCTAAAATTTTTATTCTAGAGTGCGCCTCGCTTCGCTCGGACGCGCGCATCGCATTGCGCCTTGTGCATGTGCGCATAAACTGGCTTTGCACCCTGCATTGCGCCTCGCGCATTGAAAACACTGGGTCGGTCATGGTTATTCGATATTAGAGCTACCCGATCTCCTCCATCTTCAATAGCCGTCGCTTTCCCCTCCACGACAACAGTCATCATCCCCTCCATCACCGAACACATCCTCTCCTACCTTTCCCCATCTTCGAGCAGCAATCAGACCCCTTTTCCTTCACCTCCTCCACTAGCCGTCGCCACCCTCCTCCTTCCCCGATCAACTGCCTCTCTTCCATAAGTCGCCGCCCTCCAGCCACTCCCCTTTCCTAAAACCACCGACTCCAAACTCTTCTCCCCGGCTCTCTTCTCCTCTGCCCACCAGCGTTGCCCCCTCCTCTGTTCTTTTCCCCACTTCCGAACAACAAACCCACACCCGACTCCTCTTCTTTATTCTCCCCGCCGACTACTAATCCACCGCCTCCTCCCCTACTCCAGCGACGAAGCACCTCTGCTCTTTTCCTCCCAGCCTGTAGCCGTGTCTCCCTCAACAACGCCTCCACCCCTTGTTTCCCATCCTCAGGCGACTCCACCACATCATCTCTTTCGACGAGCAGCCCCGACAGGCAGCCCCACCAATGCATCATCGTCGTTCAGTCGATGTCGTCGCCTGCCTCGTTTGTTAGTTTTCTGATGCATCATTTATCTTCTGAATTATTTTTCTGTTAATTTTATTTTGTTAGTTAATTGTATGAGTATATCACCTCTAAACTCTTATCTTATATTCACTGCTTAGATTATAGTTGTGAGTTGAGAGTAACTGAACATGTGACTGTTGGATTTTGATATTGATTGTAGAACTTGCGCAATTATAATGAATATTGCGTTTATTTTGTTTGAGATTGGAACTCTTCATGATTGTTGATGCAAATCTTGTTTAAATCCATTTGTCACATTAATTATTTTTAAATTAATTTCCTGCCGAATATCATGAATTTTGGCGAAACTGTGTGTTGTTTGATTTAGATCGCTGATTCTGATAGACCTCATGTCCCGTTCCGCATCACCAACACTATCCACACTTATAGATACTATGAAGTTGTCTAGCTTTCACTCTAGACATAATATGACATTTGGAGTAATCTGAGGTATTTTTTGGTCTAAGTGTTTTTTTCCTAGTGTGGTGTGCGTATTATGGGGTTGTTTTTCTTGCTTTTTTTTTTTTTGTGTGTGTGTGGGGGGGGGGGGTGCGGGGGAGGGTGGGTGTGGGTTTGTTGGTATGTCGATGAAAAGAACAATTCTGTTTGAAGTTTGGTTTTGTATGCTTTTATTTCGTTTCTCATAGGGTGTTTGGGTCACTTTTTTCCTCATAAGGTGTTTGGGTTACTTTTTTCTTTTTATGATGATGATGTAAGATGAGCTTTTTTCAGTCCCCTTCCTTTCCCTTAGAAGAAAAAAAATATATCAGACTTGAAGAAAATTCTGCCTCATTTTGCAGGTGGAGTGAGAACAAACAGTCATGGCTGTCATCAAACTCGAAAAACAGTATTACACAACTAGTAGTCTTGTTATAGGATATGCTCTGTGTTCTAGTTTGCTTGCCATAATCAACAAATATGCAATCACAAAGTTCAACTACCCGGGCCTCTTAACTGCACTTCAATACTTGACCTCAGCTCTGGGAGTTTGGATTCTCGGAAAATTAGGGTTTCTATATCATGACGCCTTCACCCTAGAAACAGCTAAGAAGTTCTTCCCTGCTGCAGTTGTCTTTTACCTCGCAATATTCACCAACACCAATCTCCTCCGTCATGCCAATGTCGACACTTTCATCGTGTTCAGATCACTGACTCCTCTTCTTGTTGCCATTGCTGACACAACATTCAGAAAACAACCATGCCCTTCGAAGCTCACTTTCTTATCTCTAGTGATAATATTGGGTGGTGCAGTTGGCTATGTTATGGATGATTCAGGCTTCACGCTCACAGCATATTCATGGGCTTTTGCATATTTGATCACAATCACTACTGAGATGGTGTATATCAAGCACATGGTGACGAACCTAGGGCTCAACACTTGGGGTTTTGTGCTGTACAACAATCTGCTGTCCTTGATGTTGGCTCCTTTGTTTTGGATTGTAACTGGAGAGTACTCTGATGTTTTTGCTGCTGTTGGATCGAGCTCAGGAGACTGGTTTGAGATGGATGCACTTGTTGCGGTGATGTTATCTTGTGTTTTTGGATTGTTTATCAGTTTCTTTGGATTTGCGGCAAGGAAAGCAATCTCTGCTACGGCATTTACAGTCACGGGCGTGGTTAATAAGTTTCTCACAGTTGCGATCAATGTGGCGATATGGGATAAGCATGCCAGCCCATTTGGACTGGTTTGCTTGCTTTTTACTCTTGCCGGTGGAGTTCTTTATCAGCAATCAGTTACTGTGCCTCCGATTCAGCTTGACCCTGCAGCTTCTAAACAGGCAAACGGTGCGGATGGAGGTAGTGATTCTGACGACGAGAAGCAAGGAGTTGGCAAGGATTCGAGTGTATGAACTTTGTGACAGTTCTCATTCCCTTTTTTTCTTGATTAGCAGTTGTTCCTTTATGCAGACTACATACTATCGGTTAGTTGTAACATTTTTGCCTTTCGAGCGTGGAAAAGTTCTCGGATGGAAAATACTTGCAAATTTGTGGCTGAGCAGTTTATATGCTATAGCTATCATGATTTAGTTGCGTTTCAGCTGTATTCGTTTTCTGTTTATTTCATTATAATCTCAATGGATTTTTATAATTTTTGAAGAGTTCTACTCAGTGCAGTGCAGTTAACATTACGGCTTCTAGTTATTTCTCCTTGGAATTATCGGTTCTGAGCAAAAAAAAACAAGCAAAAGGGATGCAGAGTTTTCAGTATAATCCCAACATCAGGTGACTATAGGCTTGGGGGGCCAGAGGAGAAAGCAATGACCGTGGTAATGACTCAAACAAATCATCAAACATCTCAATACTGAGTTTGGTAATGACTGGTATTTTGAGAACATCTTCTCTGATTTGCATCTTCAACTCTCAGTAGAAAAGAAAGATAAATAGATCCCTGAAGGATCTCTAAAATATATTATTCATCCTCCTGTGAAAACCATGTATCTGAAAGATTTTTTTTTGTCAAAATTAGAACCGGGATAATTTGTGGGATAATTTTTTAACTTCACTACGGGTTTGTTTAACTAGGGGGTGTTGGAACTACAAATGTAGTTGCAACATCATGGATTTGTTTGGATTGATATAGCTGGAACATTATGTTGTTCCTATCACATCTATGAGTGTTTGATTGGATATAGTTGTAGCAAAAGAATGTCGATGCAACACCCAAATGTGTTAAAAATGTGGGGTACCGCGTCCACACTTAAATTTTAGAGTGTGGCAGCAATATTTGAGTTGAAACTTATGAACCCAACAATTTGCCTTGCAACTACTTGTAGATAAAAATGTATACGTCATTTCAAATGGAAATCAAGTTATATAGGGGTGGGTGTGGGTCGGGTCAGTTCAGGCCGGTGAACCAGCCCGCCGGGTTCAAGGCTGGGCCGAGTCCGACCCAGGCCCTCCCGGGTCAGAGTGGGCCGGGCCAATTTCTCTGATCCCGGGTATAGGATTAGACCCGGTCCGACCCACGACCCCCTAGGGGCGGGCCGGGTCGGGTTTGGCCCGCGGCCCACGGGGTTTTTAACTTTTTCTAATTTTTTGTTTTTTATTTCTAAACTATATTAACTTTGTATTAGTATCTATTAGATTATTATATTTAAAGTATTTGTTCTATTTAATTTTTTATTTAAAATGATATATATATACACACATTGTACAAAGATAAAAATAAAAACTAGGGTTTTCAAGATACAGAGACGCGGCGATTCACGACAAGAACGAGGATACAGAGGGGTTTGTTGCTGGGGACTATTTTGGGATCTAACCTGAGACAGTGCTGGTTGCGCTGTGAAGTAATTATTCAATAAAAGGGAATTATTATGGAAAACTATGTATTAATCAAGAAAATGATGATTGGAGAGATGCGCTGCACGCCCTCTCCATCAAGGAACTATGGGCCGAGGGATGGGGAACCAAGAAGCCCAAAAAAAAAACACTGGCGAAAAGGAAAATTCGTTTAGAGTCGAGATATATTGTTCTTGACTTTCAATCTTTTTTTTTTTTTTTTTCAATTCAAATGCTGAAAAATTTGAATAGAGCTGTGGAGAGAAAAGATAGGATCATGAGAAGAACAACAACAAATCATCATTTATAAAAAATGAACATATATGACGCTAGGAGGTGGACGTACATTTGGTTGGATCACTTTTGACAAATTTTACCAAATGAAATTTGAATCATCCTAGCTAGAGATACGTATTGTTAATTTAGTGTGTAGATTGTTTATGTCGGACGTTACAAACTTATGAAATATTTAAGTAACTCAACTAATTAATCACTCGCTTCACTCATAGCATTCTAAATAGACGTATAACTTTAGGGTTGTGCGCGGACCGGGTCGACCCACGGACTGACCCGGCCCAGCCCGCCATAGGTCATCACCCGGCCCGTGATATACGCGGGTCACGGGTCGGGCTGGGTCTAGCTCCAAACCCAAGACTAGAGAAATAAGCCCGGCCCATCATCGACCTGGCCCGGCCTAGCCCGACCCGACACCGAATTTTATAATTATTAGTTTTCAGTTTTTAGTTTTTAATTAACATTTTTTTCTTTTCTCCTCTTGTATTTGTAATTTAAATTTAAACTAAAAAAATTATTAATGTTTTTAATTATTATTTTGACCGGAGGTCTTTATTCGAAATCCGAAATATGTATATCTTTGTATTTGTAATGTTTTTCTCAGCCCCTCCATCAAAGACTCCCATCCTTCTCCAAACCTCAAATATTCCCATGGTTCTCCCAACACTCAAGAAACAGCAACAAAACCCTCGTTCTCAGATCAAAACAAACCCAAAATTAAACGATTTTTTTATTAAAAAAACCCCCGCAAAAGAAAAAAAAACACCAAGCAACAAAATAATAATAATAATAAAGAAATCGTCCGAAATCATCGTCACCATCATCGTCGTCGTCATCAGAAACCAGCAGCGGTGATCCCACGGGCCTCGATTCCCAGCGCAGCCCTCCGCCCATAAAAACCCTAGCTTTCCTCGAATGGGCTAGCTAGGGTCGTCGGCGATGGAGAGGTACGAGCTCGTGAGGGACATCGGATCGGGGAACTTCTGGGTGGCGAGGCTGATGAGGAACAAGGGGACCAGGGAGCTCGTCGCCGTGAAGTACATCGAGAGGGGCCACAGGGTCTGGATCTCGCCGGGTCAAAAAATCCCGGCCGTACGTACGGTTCTCGGTCTGACCTCGGCTTTTGTGGTTTCAGGTTGACGAGAATGTGGCGCGGGAGATAATCAACCACCGGTCGCTGCGGCACCCGAACATAATCCGGTTCAAAGAGGTTAATTTGGAGCTAGGGTTTAGTTAGAGATGCGATTCCGCGATTTTTCGGTGGTTTTTTTTTTTTGAATTTTCTGTTGGATTTTTTGAAGGTCGTGCTGACGCCGACGCACCTGGCGATCGTGATGGAGTACGCCGCCGGCGGCGAGCTTTTCGAGAGGATCTGCAACGCCGGGAGATTTAGCGAAGATGAGGTCCTTTTCTGCATAATTATCGTTATTTTTGGTAAAATTGGAAAGAGTTGTGGGAATTAACGGTTTTTTTTTTTTTTTTAGGCGCGTTATTTTTTCCAGCAGCTTATTTGCGGAGTCAGCTACTGCCACTTCATGGTACATAAACTGACAAAAACCTCCTAATAAATTTACTATTTACAGGTAATTAAAATACAAAATTTGAAAACAACCCATTTCCAAACTAAAAAAGATCTATTTAAAACATATTTATCGAAAGCGTGTTGGCTGAAACTGGGTCGTTTTTTATGAAATAAAATACCAAACTTCACGAAAGTTTTTTACATAACAAAACTTCAGGGACTTGAAGTCCCGTGAAGTTTGGTATTTTTTTTGCCAAAAACAACCCAATTTCAACCAGTTGGTTCAAACTAAGTTGTTTTTAGCAAATAAGTTTCAAAGAGTTCGTTTTTTATAATTATTTTGAAAATGGGTTGCTTTTCAAAATTTGTCCTTTAACTAAACAATATTTTTTCCTTTTTATTTTGCGAAAATTAGCAAATATGTCATAGAGATTTGAAGCTGGAGAACACCCTGCTCGATGGGAGCCCGGCGCCCAGGCTCAAGATTTGCGATTTCGGATACTCCAAGGTCTCTACTGATAATTTCTTCTCAGAGCGCAAAATTGTGTAATTTGCTAAATCGTGTGGTGCTGAAATTTAAAAAAAAAATTGATTTGTTGAAACAGTCGTCTGTGCTCCACTCGAGGCCCAAATCGACAGTGGGGACGCCGGCGTATATTGCACCCGAGGTTCTCTCTCGGCGAGAGTACGACGGCAAGGTGACGATATTTACAGAAAGCCCTTTGCGATATGTCTATTTATCTTAACGGTTTCTAAGTGGGGGTAAGAGCTTTGCTACAGGGACTCAAAATATGGGATCAACATGGGACATGTGGGATGTCCCTCTCCTATTGTATAATGAGCTGGACATCATTAATGATGACCAGCTCATCATGTAATAGGAAGGAGACATTTCACATATCCTCTTTTAGTCTCGTATTTTGAGTGCTTGGGGAATTTTTCAACGTTTCTTCGTTTGGGTCAAACGGTTGGGTCGTCAGGTTTCTGGTGCCCGTGAATGGGACGCGTTCGGCGGAAATGCGTGCTTAGATGGATGCTGGGGTGGGACCGGGTGTTGGCGGGCGAGAGGGAGAGGCCAGTGTTGGTGGAGTGGCAAGTGGGTGGGGGGCTTTTACACGTTGGCTGTGTGCAGGTGGGACCTCTTGCCACGTGCGGGTGTCCATCAGTTGAGCAGTCAGCGTTAAGTTGGAATATACTGAGCTCAGAGTAAATATACACTATCTAATGCCAATTTTTGTTGCCTTTTTTTTTTAAGGTAAAAGTAGAGGGGAATCGGGTCTCTCTCTGCACTGCACAGCACTATCTAATGGAACTGAGGGCTCTCTTTTTTCCACTGGTTGGGAGGTTTTTTTCCCAACTGAAATATCTCCTTGTTTTCCAAAAAAAAATAATAATAATAATGGGTCATTTCACATTTTGAAAAAGTAACGATGTCGGGGTATTGTGGAGAAAAAGTGTAAGGAATAGGGATGTTTTGTGGGACATCCATAGTTGAGGGCAAAATTTTAAAGTTGGGGGGTATCTAAAACAGAAGATGTAGATGAGGGGGTTATGTGCAATTTATCTTAATAACTTTGATGCCCACCTATCTCAAGGGCAAATCATAATCATGCATCGGACCCTAGACCCTTACTATTTTAGCAAGCAGTGAAGAGAAAGTGGCGGTAGAGGTTTGGGGCTCATGCATGAAAATGAGCTTTGTAGAGGAGTCTACGGGGTTATGTTTGCAGCCGTATCCACTCGAACCCAACATAAGATTACAGGTGTTAAAGGATATGGTATCCATCTAATGTCAAACATTACAATCACGTATATCACCTTCAGTTTTGACGGAACATCGATCTTGATGGTGAGATAGGTGGTGTTGTTTGAAAAGTCACGGTGCAGGTTTGGAGTCTACTTTTAGAGGGGGAGCGTAATTTTAATGGTCAATCATTTTGATTTAAAAACCCTGTTACATACTCCTCCTATGTGTCATGCTAGCAAATATACCAATTTGGTTAGGATAACCATTTGGTTTCTTATCTTTCTGGAAATAAAAAGACCTTCATAATTGGAAGAACCTTATAGAGTTCCCCCTTTATTGGTAACGATTTTTGTGACGATAAGAAATTTAGTTAAAACAATAAGAATTAAGCAGAATTGAACATGGTAAAAGCAGCGAAATCTCCGAAATGAAGTAGGGATGTATGCAGGGCAGTGGAGACAAATAATTAATTGTAGATCTGTGAGGACTTCCAAGTTCATGATGCTCGGGGAGACATAGTTAAAACCTTATTCTCTCTTCCTTTCACCGCACTTGACTCGAACCTAAAAGGATCATTGTACTGATTCCTCGTATCAAAAGACATCCCTTTTGAAATGAAACCCAACTCCCTATCATTGTTCAGCACGTCCTTCCTTTTGGTTCCTTCCACTAGATTCAGTTCTTTCATTTAAGACTTTTCTACACATTTGTAGAGGATCTTTCTCCATATGATTTTATATTACACGTTTTCAGTTTGAAGTTACCTCCTAAAACACTAGACTATTACATAATGCAATGAACATTACCGCTAGAGGTCCATGCGCTTTGTTTCCGTTTCTTAAATTTCTAACATCACATATATTTAAGTGAAATTATGACACTGATGCTAAATAAACTTTTTTTGTGGTTGTTTAGCTGGCGGATGTGTGGTCATGTGGTGTTACCCTTTACGTGATGCTGGTTGGTGCCTATCCTTTTGAGGACCAAGATGACCCGAAGAATTTCCGCAAGACCATTGGAGTAAAGCCTCTATCTGCTGTTTATTCATTTCTAGACTTACTATTAATCAATCTTTCTGTCTAAACTCGCAATGGATTGTGGATCAGTTTTCCGCGTAACAGACACTTTGCATTTGCATGTATGCACCTCGTTATGATGACCCTTTTCTTTTGTTTGCGTGATTGGATTGCAGAGAATAATGTCAGTCCAGTACAAAATACCAGACTATGTTCACATATCCCAGGACTGCAGGCAACTACTATCCCGTATTTTTGTTGCCAATCCAATGAGGGTAAACCTCTAACCCAATATCAGTGTCGTATAAACTGTCGATTTCTCTCAGGACGAGGGAAATCGTTTATCAGCTTGCTAAAATCCGATATTTTTCTCTCTATTTGCTGCATTCAGAGAATTTCAATTAGAGAAATAAGGAACCATCCTTGGTTCTTGAAAAACCTGCCGAGGGAGCTAACAGAAGCTGGCCAGGCCGCATACTATAAAAGGGATCAAAGTGCTCCAACCTTCTCCCTTCAGAGCATCGAAGATATCATGAAAATTGTGGGAGAAGCTAGGACTCGTCCACCGATATCCAAGTCCATTTCTGGATATGGATGGGCCCAAGAGGAAGAAGACGAAGAAGAGGGAGACGCGAAGGAGGAAGAAGAGGGAGAGGAGCCCAATCAGGAGGAAGAGGAGGAAGAAGATGAATATGATAAGAGAGTCAAGGAAGTTCATGCCAGCGGTGAATATAAGATAAGTTGAAGGACCAAGATTGTCAATATATAGTGCTTTTCATTGCCTCATCTGTTGCTAGTTACCGAAGCGTCTAGGTTTTCCCTCTGGGGATCTTTTGGTTTGAAAGTGATGTGTATTTCTATAATTTTGTATAATTATGAATATCAAACGCATTAATCTTTGTCTTCAAGTTATCAATTTGACTCCTAGATAGGAGTCATTTTTGAAAGAGTCATGAGTAGTCCTGTCATTGTGTAGTTAATGATACCCAAGCACAAAGCTACATTATGTATGCATGCATGTGTATATGTATGAGTTTAGTGTCTTTTATGAAAGTTTTTGCATAATTATGATATTGAAAGTGTGTTGTAAACGATAACCAAGTGTAAAGATCTCCTTCTATAGTGTTGGTTATCTAGTTTACTGAAATTTTTGATGTAATGTTTGCTAACATTTCAATTTTTCTTCAAAATATATGTACTAGTATTGAAAGAAAATTCTGATGTTTTTATACACGGAAAATGCAACCGCCTCTTCTTGCCAAGAGGAAACTGATTATAAGATCCAGTTAAGAGTTTGCATGTCGAACTATTGTATTTATTTTAGCTTCAATAGTTTAATACAAGTTTTGTTTTTTTCCAAAGAAGTGTTATGAAAATTTAAATGTTGGAGCTGCTGATGTGATATTGCATTCTTTTACTTGTCATAAGGTATGCTGATTGTTTATTTT
Organism: Asparagus kiusianus; assembly: GCA_022839385.1. Taxonomy (NCBI): domain Eukaryota; kingdom Viridiplantae; phylum Streptophyta; class Magnoliopsida; order Asparagales; family Asparagaceae; genus Asparagus; species Asparagus kiusianus. The sequence continues at coordinate 107,300 of BQKN01067763.1, read as the reverse complement.
CCTTCCCTCCATTTTTGTTACAGGTCTTTCCTTGTGGGGTCCACGAGTCTGTTGTTCCTACAGACATATATAAAACGGTGACGGTTAGTTTCCTTCTCTCAACAAAGAACCATTAGCAAATATAAAACAGAGAACTTCAATATCAAACACGCAGAGAGAGAGAGAGAGAGAGAGAGAGAGAGAAACTTCCCAAGTCAAGAAATTTCCTGGTAATTTCTTATTTTTTCTCAAGAATCTACCTGTTACTTGGGGTTTTGAAATATTTTTTTTAGAAATACTTGGATTATTCATTGGTTTATAAGGAGGTTCTTTTTCTTTTCTAATGATCATACTAATTTGTGTTTCTATTCTCTCCTTAATCTGAGAATTCAGGCAATATAGTGGTAATTATTTCTTGAAATGTGATCATATAAACATTGTTCCTTGTAGTTATTCATTTGCTCTTAGAAAGTTTAGATTTTGATGATTTTTTAGCCCTTATTTTAAATTCTTGATTTTTGAGCTTTTGCTTGAGAGCTATTTTCTTGAAAATCTACCATATAGGTAGCGCATTCTAAACAAAGAAAAGCCTCATGAACAAATCATAAACCAAATTGCTCATTCTGATTCTGCTGTGCATTTTGGATCTTAGTGACATTCTTGAATTGATCTGAGAAAATGTCAAAACATTTCATCAAAGTAGAATTGCATCCAAGTATTTTATTGTTTTGAGGTATTTGATATTTGACGCATTGTGCTTTGTTCATCATATTTATTCAATTTTCTTTCTTGTTCTTGTTCTTGTTCTTCCTTTTTTTCTTTTTTCTCTTTCGGAGTAAAATTGCAATTCTTTTTTCAGATTCAATACACCAGAGTTGGTTATAGTTTCGAACAAATCTTGGAAATTTTCCTGAAAAGCATGGTTTGGTACACTTTCAAACCTGATCCAGGTAGCGGAACTTCTAGTATAATTTTTTATTTTCTTGTTTTTCTTTTTTTCTTAAATAAATTTGAAAAATGGAGGTGTACATAAAAGTACTCAATCAAATGCTTTTATTCTGATAACTGATATGCATCTGTCTAGTTTCATTTCAGAATGTTGTTTGTATAATTTAAGAAAAATTCACATCCTTTTTATCTAATATATTTGCTAAATTTCCAGAGGTTTTGTCCAATCTGGTGCATGCGTTACAAGTTAAAGGTGTTAAGGTAAGTTCATTGCTGCACTTTGTCATACCATATAATTAATACCTATGGAAGAAAAATACACAAGATCAATATATATATGTTTTACTTTTCTCATGAAAATTCTCCTCCTTTCATTTTTACACACTAAAAAGCTGCCGAATCACTTCATTCTCGATATTCATGTTCAAAGGAACATCCTATGAATGTGCCATGTAACTGAAACCTGTGATTTCCTAGATGAGTTCTTATTTGTACACTATTTAGTTAAATAAATTGGAAGATCTTTAATGAAATCTTAAAGGTGTTTTAAGTTTTAATTCCATGTTCTCGATATCTATGGAGTTATCTATGAGCTCGATGGACAGAAACCGGGTCCAGTTAGCCACGGGGAATGCACTGGCGGACAAAATGATGAAGCATGGCCGAAGAAAGTGCTTCCTGTTTTTACGGAACAACATTTGAGGTACCAGGGGAATGGGATCAGGATTTATCCGAGGGCCATTGTGAAGCATAATCTTGTGTTGTATAAGACCAAGCTCGATAAGCTAAACAAAAGGTTTGATGAACTTTCTATAGTATTGCCCATGTCGAGATGAAAGCTAAAGCTTGCGGAATGGAGGTTTCGCTTTTATATGACAGGGAATAAAGTCTTTTAAGCATGATTACCGACCTTTCGTGGTTAACCTTTCGAAACTTCCTGCTGAGAATAAGCAGTTGAAGCCTCTGATTGAGTGAGAGGGCTAAGCAGAAGAGAAACAGTGAAGATTTCAGATCCCAGGAAAAGCAGAAGCTGGATTCCTGACAGTTCCTTTTGTTCTTTTATTTTTCGTTCAATTTCGGTATTCGAATCCTGCAATATGTCTAGTGTTCTGTGACTGAAAGATTGATTCTATGTCTGGTTTTTTGAAGTTACTATGTTCTGAGAATCATAGAGAAGCACAGAATTCATCAACTCTTTATGTATGCTTGTAGAAGTTTTGCAGAATGGATTGAAGGATTCACAATGCTTCCATTTTTCTTCAGTATGTACACTGTTTCCTTCAGCATTTTATATAGGAGTTATCTCGAAAATTTTGAGACCTTGTGAAATTAGAAAAGATGTGCTTGTAGCTTGGATGTGCATTATTTTTGCATTAATGCTACTTTCTTGGGAGTTCGTAACTGACAACAAGGATATGTGAGTTGTAATTTACTGGAAAAATAGCCGATGCCAAAAGTTTTTTTTTTTTTTTCAGGATAGAGGCTTTGTTGCATTCGAAATTTAGAACTCCTGCAATTGCTTATATAGATTAATAGCATTGGCTCATTTAGTGGCTCTATAATTAAAAGAACTTTATATATAATTTTAATTTGAATAATAAATATCATTTACGGGGTCTACTTAGTGAGGAGATATGATTGGTGAGTTGTAGAGATTCTCTACAACCAAGAATGCTTGTGCAGTCAATGCCGTACTATAGATCCGAACGAACTCGATCCCCAGGGTCAACCTCGGCCCTTCTAAGTCTCAAAACTCAGACGGCTCATCAAAAACATCTCTCCATGACTGAAGGGTAAAATAATTAGCTACACTCAAAGCATTGATATTTTAAGCACCAAATTTCTCATTACCTCGTGAGCTGTTTGCCCTGTGGATGGAGGTATATATGAGCTCGACAGCGGACACGGGCAATTTTGAACTGAAGGCATATATATATAAGATATATGAAGCAAACAGAGAAGTTATCATTTGAATGCTGTAATCTTTTTCTGTTGAAATAATGTGTTCTGAGGATTCTGATGTAGCGTTCACTGACTGAAATATTTGTTTGGATAGCAATGAATTTCCTGGAATAGAGAAACATTCTTACTATTGGGATTAAAGTATATCGTCATGTTCTAATGTTCTATAGTATAAATAAAATGTTCCAGTAAAGCACGCCGACAGCTGGAGTAGCTCAGTTGGTTAGAGCGTGTGGCTGTTAACCACAAGGTCGAAGGTTCAAGCCCTTCCTCTAGCGAACGTATCGGTTCCTTTTTTTTTTTTTTTTGCATTTATTTTCCAAAATTTGCTTCTCTGCTTTACACTTGTAAAATAAATACTCATCGACCATTTTACGATCATAGAGCCTTGAAACTTTGATATCTGGCCATGAAAATTAGAGTATATAGTTGATTAAAATAAAATATTAATTTCTCCTCTCTTTCTGTTCACTAAAATGTTCATGTCACCATAGTTACAAATTCTTTGATGTTTATCTCCCTTTTTTTCAGTTGTGAAGCAATACTTCACCTATTTGTTTCGGTGATTTAAGAACTTCGAATCCGTAGCTCAACGCAAGGTAAAATGGTTTGCTAATGAATGCGTATCGGTCCATGGCTAGGATTCACTAAATATACGTCAACCATATCACATTTGATCAAAACACAATCTTAATTCGATCAAAGCACAATTCCCATTGCTCTGTTTCGTACATATCAGTCGTCGAGAAGTTCAGGACAAGAGATTAGAGCTGTTGAAGAGCCGACATCATTGATAAGGCAGATGATAACGTGTTTCTAATTTTATACTGTTTAGAGTGATGTAACCAAATTAGCCGCAATTCTCTGCTACGGCAATACAATGATTGCATGCCGTACATTCGCTGCATTCAGGTTTGTGGTATTATGAACATACTGGAATGTCAAACAGAACGATAACGCTGGATGTCACTAAACTATAAGTGTTTACTCTCTTACGTTACGAAAGAAAATAAAACTATCGAGTTCCATGTAGTAAAACCTTGCGATATAAGTACGTGTATGTGTATGTGTGTGTATATATATACATATAATTTTTCCAACTGACCATTTCCAATTCTCATATTCTGAAACTATCCCTTCTTTTTCGAGTCCGATGTTAGCAGAGAAATTAAATAGCAAGCACAGTCAACTTTCATCAGTCAATGGCAGTTTTAGCAAAAGTCAGGCTAGTGGTGATATGAACATCATCAACCCTCTGAAATTGATGAGACCTTGTTCCTAATCATGTCTTCAGCAGCATTAACAGCTTCATGTGATCCTGTAATTGTCACTTTCCTGTTTGATAGCCATTATATTGATGAGAAAATATGGGCATTGCTGGAAATATCGACTCTGTGCAAGAGAACTGTATGTTTACCTATTAGATGTGCCTGGCATGAAATCATTTCTGTCTGATATCTTGATTCTGGCTCCACTAATCTGCACAATGAATAACCCACCCCTTTCCAATAAAAAAAGGGGAGAAAAAAAACGGAACGGCTATGGGTAGTATTACGGAAATTACGCATAATTCAGTGGCCTATCCAATCAGTAAAAAATGACACTGATAAATTCAGAAGCACAATTTATGAACCAAGATAAGCCTACTAACTTAAAACTAGCCGACAGAATCAAAATATCCCAGTTAATCAGAAGAAGGTGCGGACTTCATCTATGATTCTCTTTGCGGAAGTCCATTACAATATTGTACTAGCAATAGTGTAATGAACAACTTAGGTGCCTAGCGTGTTTTCCTGGGTCAAAACGAACCAAATTCAGATACGCCAAAACACAGCTGAATTAATTTTATGAATTATGAGCATAAGAAGTCAGCAACTAGAACCAGAATTATACTGTTTTATCAAATTACGTTTGGACTCAAATCCTACAAGTTAATTTTTCATAGCGGCTCCATCTAATATCAAAATCTTATCAGTCAATATACCACATACGTACTGAACTTAGCTACAGAGAATCTATATTGTTGGTTGTAGGTTGCATTGCATCAGGTGGATTTTTGAAACATTGAGTTGTATCCAAACCCGAATCTTGGATGATTGCTGCAAGTACCTTCACATAAGAAGAGCCTTCGGAGTTCAAGCAGGTTTTAAGGAGTATGGGGGCCTACAAGCTTTTCAGAACCCAAAATTTATAAACTGGCTTTGGCTTTCAAGCATATTCAGGTCCACCATGGTGTTTTTATACTGTGATAGAAGGATCATTGCGGTTTCTCCATACAAACTGAGTAGGCAAATGTGAGATAGAGGATTTAATGAGAAAGCCTGTATACTCCTTTGCATATGTTATATGACAAAAAGGACAAGTAACATGTCTGATAAGATATCTTTATCATATTGTACAATGTTAAATCCGTATACTTCTTCCACAAATATATTAAAGAACAGAAGAGTGATTGGTTTATGAAAGTATGGGACCTTTAGCACACAGAAGAAATATGATGTCAAAACTCGTAAATTCCTTCACATATATATTGATAATTGATAAGGGAACAAATTGTCCAAAAAAGTGATAATGATATTGTTGAACTGCACTAACTTTGATGGGACAATGTTACACATGCAAAATTTTATATCTTGGAAAGTACACATATCCTTTTTTACAATTGAAACAATAAGGAAGATCAATAGTTAAATAATATGGTGAGAGGGTGTTTTATTATAGGGTTTTTACATGAAAACCATCTTCACTTTTGTCCAAATTGATACTTACCACCTTACCTTTTTTATTTATCAAAACCACTTTTACTTGCCTACATGTTTGCAATGCCACGCCAAATCGATTTTTCAACTCAAAAGAGGCGTGAACTTTCCATTTTACTCCCAACCTAAAGAACGTGCAAAGCACGTGTGTGCTAACTAATTATAAACTTAAGGGTTTTTTTAGATATTAGCCTTCAAAATATTTCACAGTTTGAAATTAGACCCTCAAATCCCCCCCCCCCTTTCTCTCTTTCTCTCTCTAACAAAAAAATAGCCATGGATTCCCAGACCCATTCCCCAAACCCTAGCCCAATCTAAACCCTAATTCCCAATTCCAAATCCTAACCTTACCTCCCCTCAATCCTCCCTCCCTCTTGCCGTCCAATCCAAGAAAACCCTCCCTCAATCCTCCCCCAAACCCTAACCTCCCCTCCCCTTAATCTTGTCTCCCTCTTGCCCCCTAATCCCATCGCGGCCCCCCCCCCCCCCCCCGCGGAAAAACCTAGCTGAGGAGCAAAAGATTGATGATCTCGGCCTCCCATAACCCTCTCTAGTGAGGACGACATCGATTTGGGGGACTAATTTCAAAATATGATAGATTTGGGGGGTTAATATCAAAATATGAAAGCTTTGGGAGACTATTATTAAAAAAACCCTAATTTTTTATAATTAATTGGGGCATAAATGTTTTGCACATGCTTGGGTGAGGATATTTTTAGAAGTTCGTGTCTTTTTTGAGCTGAAAAATCGATTTGGCATGACATTGCAAACACGTATGCAAGTAAACGTGGTTTTGATTAAAAAACAAAAGAGGAAGGTAGTAAGTATCAATTTGGATAAAACTTAAGGCAGTTTACATGTAAAAACTCTTTATTAGATAAAGCATTGCATATGTCTATAGTTACATATCTCACAAATTCTTCTAGTCAAATCTGTTGAAGCTTAAGACTATATCGTATACAAGAGCAGATTGAAAACCTGTAATCACAATACAAACCTGAATAATCTCCATAATAGTTCTCCCCCCTCGACCGAGAACAAAACCTATATGTTCATCTGCAACACCAATTGTCACAGAAATTCCTTCGCCTTCAGAACCCCCAGGAGATGACCTTGTCGAAATCAGAGGTGGCATCATGCCCTGACAGAGAAATTTGACTAATCAATAAAATTGCCAACACTGATACTCCTCAAGAAAACCAAATGTCATTCATGTTTGTAACATCCAGCGGTCTCTAAAGTTTGTATAAAATAAAATTTATCTAGAATCTTGGACCAATCACAAGGAGTACAAGCATTTTCAAAGTGTCGAAAATGCAAATGCTCCTTATAATGACCAGGTGGCATCAGGAGTTCTCTATCCTCTGAAAAAGATTGGAGCTACTTGAAGAAGAAGTCAGCTTAATTCCTAACTATTTTATATTGTCATTACATGAAAACAGGAACTAAAACTGATTCAATGTGCAATTGTGCATGCATTTTTCATATGCAATAATAATGATGATGATGATAATAATAATAATAATTTAATTAATTAAAAGAAATCTGTAACAGACTAGAAGAAACAATTGCTGTCATCATATTTTAAATTAAACTTGACCTTATTGCTACGGTACTTTCCAACACCATTAGGCACATAATTCGCTCTGCTGTATGGCACTGAAGGAACAGTATAGCCCAATGGAGTACCATGACCTCCATTAAGGATAAGGCCTAAGCACACAAAATAAAGCAGAAAACATCAGTAACCATATTCCGACTATTATTACCATATGACATGAAGTAACCTAAGAGAAAGGTTAAAATTACATGAATTTGCACTCTAGCTGAGATATAAATTCATGGCACTTTCAACAGAGAATTTATCATATTAATCAGTTCCTAACAGATAAACTTTTCAAGTCATTTTGCAACTCACATATGAAAAGGGTAATGTCAAAAAGTAGACAAAAGAAAGAAATAATATACAAAGTTAGCTCACAAAGACGCACCACATCAGACACCTACATAACCATGAATCTTTTAACAAATCCATCACATAAGAAATGGAATCCGCAAGAAGGGAATAAAGCTATGCTCTATCTATCTAGAATGAATAAAAAAATAAAAACAATATAAAGTTGCAGGGGAAAAAACTTGAAGTCACTGAGTTATCACAGAAAGCATGTATTGCGTGTCAGGGACACAATAAAAAGAAAGTTCTGACTAGTGCACAGAACTAGAAGTATCCATATCTATATCCCCTGGGAAACTATATATCCTGCCCATATAAACTCAATCCACTACCTAATAATTTGGCGCAGGCTAACACTATATCTTTAGACAATGCATAATCTGCCTTCTAATCCTAGAGCATGTTTGGCTGCTACTAATTTTTTGAATCCTTATAAGTTACTTATTACTTATTCTCAAAACTCCGTATAAGTATGTAAGAAAATAAGAAAGTTGTTTGGTAAACCCTTTTAACTTATAAGGATATACAAGTAGTTACATGTTTGATACTAATAACTTATAAAGCTGTGTTAAATGTCATATGACTAAAAAGAACATATTGTTGTAACTCCATATTATGACTAATGACTTCATTTTATATTAACCAGATAGTTAATAATATTAAAATTATTAATTATTTAAAAAATTAATTAATTTAAATTTAATTATTTCAAATGAATTATGATTATTAAATATTGATATTAGTTAATTAATTTCATTGTAATGAAATATTATTATTAATAAAATTAATTAATTAATCAAAAATTAGTTATCTCATAATAAGAAATATATTTGATTAAAATATTTTTATATATTACATTATTTGTGATTATTAATTACTAATATTGATATTTATTAATTAAATTCATATTAGTAAGATATTATTATTATTAAAATAATTAATTAATTATAACAATAAATATATTTGATTAAAATATTTGAATATAATACATTATTTGTGATTATTAATTACTAATATTGTGATTAATTAACTAATTTCATATTAATAAAATATTATATTAATAAAAATATTTAATTAATATATAAAATTAGTTATCACATAGTAAGAAATATATTTTATTAAAATATTTTTCATATATTACACTATTTGTGATTATTAATAAGTAATTTTGAGATTAATTAATATCATACAAATACAATAATAATTATTAATAGGTAATAAACTCATTAATTATTAATAAATTATTAATTATTAAAATATAGTTATTAATAAAGTATAAATAAAATAATTATTAATAAATTATTAATAAGTAAATTAATTAATTAATAATATTAATCACTTTATAAGAAATTATTTAACTAAGTAAAGGGAATAGGAGGGTACTTTTATCTTTTGGCCAGAATAAGGAAAGTTCCTTATAAGTAGAGAAAAAATAACTTGGAAAATCCCAACTTATTTTTTCCCTACTTATAAGTAACAAATAAGAAAAACAAGTAACCCTTATCAAACATCATATTGGCACCTTAAAAGTAAAAACACTACTTATAAGGAGAAACAAGTAAGTTGCCAAACATACTCTTAATATCTCTTAGCTTTACAAAAATGGAAGGGCCATGCATTGAATAGCAAATCCTTTTATAATACCACAATTTTCTAAGCTGAAATAGGATAATATGTGCAACTACTGCAAAAGAAGAACGTACTCAAACCCTGAAAGCTACAAGAGACTTCTTACTTTAATCTTTTATTTAACTCTTAAAGTTAAATCGATCCATATTTCAGCTAATAAAGAATCAAATCCACAAGGGACATGAATCTTTGAAATCTAATATATTAACTTCTCACTGGTACCAGAGAACCATAGATGGACATAAACACTAAGTTTCTTTGGAAGTAGTTATCATCTTACTGCTGTTCAAGCTGAAAATTGTAATTGAGAATCACATATATCTTTCTTATGAAAATTCTGGCTCAATGAATGACACTGCTAAATAATGAAATATGATTAGACCTGTGCCATAGATAATATAATGTTTGCAGTACAGGAATCTGGAATATTATCGATGAATATATAACACAGTGCCACATACCTGCATAGGGATATAGACTAGCTGCCGATAATGAATAATGAGCGTCTTCCATTAACTTTGACATGATTAGATCAATTGCATACATACATTCCTCTAAAGTCCCTGTTATTGTGACTAGTCTATCATTCAGTCCAAAAAAGTTACTATCCTGAGGTGATATTTTGATCCCAGCGTGTGATTCTTCAATAAATGACCTGCGTCAGGTATGATCTTGATATATCAACAATTACCAGCAAGTATTAATACAGTGACTTCATTAAAACAAAGTTAAGTAAAATATCCTACTGTGGAAATAAAAGCTAGATTCATTAAACAAACTCAATTACGTAAAGATAAAAGCTAAATATGTTAAAGCATCCGACTCATTCAATTACGTCTCTCAATCACATGAAATGCAATGCTGTAACTTTACATATCTGATATAAATTTATGGCACAAACAAAGAAATTCTTTGGCACAAACAAAGAAGACAACAACAACAGCAAAGGTTTTATCAACAACAGCAAAGGTTTTATATCAAAATTTTCTATGTGATTACATGCTTTAAGCCCCTTCACAAGAGTTTGTGATATATTTATTCATGTTCTTTGCTCCAAGTGTCACACAACAAAGAAATGGAAATAATGGGAACCCTGTTAGAATGTAATATGTAGTGCCTAAAAACCTTCAAAAAATCATATTTCCTCTATCTCTCCTCTTATAAATGCCTATATATCCGCACAAATATGCATATGGATAGGTGCATATTTAATTACATATCTATTTAGGCATGTGCATGCATATGTGTATAATTCATACATATCTATTTAGGCATGTGAAGGCATATGTGTATAATTTGTATAAATTCATGCATACATACATACACACAGACTAAACGGACACACACAAACATATATATACATATCAAGAGAAACTATGTGCTTTAATTTAAAAAAAAAAAACTTTGATTCTCATGCCTGAGAAACCTCTATCAGCGTTAGTTTTTACATGCAATCTCATAGAAAACTGAATCTTACAAGTATATCTCTCATACTATCTCACCGGGAATTTGTTTTTCATTGAGCTTTCAAGTTAGCAAAACTACGCATAAGATGAGGTCAATGAAATGACTAAAAGTGAGTTGTGACAAAAATGATAAATGTGACATTTAGAAGCAGGGAAAACTATTAGTATAACAATTACATACTATCAGCTTCAGACATTAAGCAAATTGCAGAAAGATATGTAACTCTCAATAGAACAACAAACATAAGGTTCCGCCAATTCCACTTAAAATTTTAAATAATGGGAAATGTTAATACTTAATGATCGATCCTCCTTTCCCAATTATCCCACCACACGAGTTGTTAGGAACAACAAGCCTCACTTTTGATATAATCTCAGCATCACTAGTTTCCCCTGCCTGCATATACCAATGAAAAGGAAGTTCATTCACAACTTAAAAAAATATGGCGTTGGTATACATAGTAGATAATAAAATGTTCGACTAACAAAACCTCATTCAATAATTTCTCAAGGATGAGTTCAGTTGCCTTCATAACATCATCAATAATACCAGAGACCATGATTATTCTCTCCGATGTTCCTGGAAAGAACTCGTTGTTGCGTGAGAGCTGAATACGAGCTCCAGACAGTGCCTGAAATTCTGTAATAGTTGAGCCACCCCTTCCAATTATACAACCAGCATCCATATTTGAAACCAGGATCTTAATGTAAGTCGAATTTTCATTATCATCTGGGGAAAAAGCACTCACAACATATGAGCAGATGAATCAACACATCACACTTAGTCAACTATCAAGAACTGGGTTATGAATGAGCAGCAAACGGAAGGTAACATTAATAAAGAAAACGGCCTTAAATATACAGTTTAGACTTGGCAGGTTTTCATTTTTCTCCAGGATTGATCTCAAAAGGAGTTATAAAGTAACAAATTCCAAATAACCAATGAACCAAAAGCCACAACATGGACACCAAACAAAGCCATACACATAACCAACAAACAACAATAATCAAAGAGGAAGTCATGATAAAAAAAAGGAAGGCACAGAAAATCAACAAAGCATCCTCGGGGATCCTCTAGTCGCATGTCTACGATGGACATCAATCTCCTTGTATTCCAAGGGGTGGTCCCAAGTAATCTCTTCAAATCCTCCACAACCTCAATACTATAAGCCATAACCTCCTCGAGTTTTCCACGTGCTATTCTAGGTATTCTTACCACAATTTGGCTAGTCGATGCAACAGCTTAATAAAAAGCTTTACTTCCTCAACTTAAGTCATACACCCACCAAATTTGTTAAGGCTCGTCATTGTACCTCCCCACCCGTACCAATGAGATTTCAAGGCACTACTTAGCAAACCAACCAACATGAACAGTTTTTTTGTTTTTATTTTATTTTTCATTAATGTTTATGAAACTTCTGGAGTTCAAAGTTCCTACTAATTAATGGGGAAAAATTTTAATTTAAGGTGAAACTCTGAACTTATACATTTAGATTTCGACTTCATAGATTCTCCAATTCTAGAGTAACCAAGTGCAACCATAACTCGATTTAGATTCAACCGACACCAAACGCAAACACAGTAGTAACACTAAATCGCAACTAAAATCAAAGAAACTTTTTTTCATCCCAACAGGAATAATTACGGAAGATTGCAACGATTAGGTCTAATCACCTCTGTCTGGGGATCGATTCGGAGGGGAAGCGCTGAATCCGTCGGCCGAATCCATGGCGGCGATTTTTATTGGAAATGAGGAAACAAGATCACCGCATTCTTCGATTTTGGATAAAAACTAGGGTTTTTTTTTCCTCTCCTTTTTTTTATTTACGAGGTTTTTGATTCTTTTTCCCCCCTTCCCCTTCGACTCGTACCGCCTTTTAGTAATATAGTGTTCCGAGTTGAGCAAGTTTTGGACTGTAGTGTTATTTTTTCAGAAAACCCCTATTAATTTTTAGTTTTCTTTTTTTTTTATTATAATTAGCTCACTATTTTCTTATTTAAAGAATTTGGATCCTCCCCGCTACGAAAAAAATACCGTGAGATTAATTCGAAGCTTACAAATAATGGATAACTCATCGCATTGAGCGGGTAGCCCAATTTTGCAAAATGAGATGTCAGCTCATATACATTTTTTCTATATATGTTTGTATTTTTATATACTTATATTATACTAATATAAGTATACTCATGTAATTATATGGTATACGTATATATATTTAGATATAATATACTTATATATAACAATACTTATAACTATATTATATATACTTATAAATACTTATATATAATATACTTCTACATAATAATACTTATAACCACATATGTTGGAGGCGGACGGAGCCGAGGAGGGGGGAGGAGGAGAAGATGCGGATGAGGAGGAAGGAGGAGGGGAGGGGAGGAGGAAGAGGAACTTGCAGTTCCACGTGAGGTTCGAGGAGCCCACGTGGTTGACGTGGGTGCGGAGGGCGGGGGAAGAGGACGAGGAGACAGTGACGTAGGAGTGAAGGTTGCGGCGTCGGCGGTGTGTGTGTGTGTGGGGGGGGGGGGGGGGGGGGAAGGGCAGGGGGAAAATTTGGGTCAGCTTGAGAAGGAAAGAGATTGTGTTTTAAATTGGGAAGAATGGTAATTTGGGAATAAATTTCTTGGGCAGCGGACCTCTACACTGTTTGGGGGTTAGTTGCATTTATGTTTCAATTTAAGGGCTTGGGGGTTATAATTTTTGGGCTGGAGAGGAGGATGCATGTGCCAACTTTTTTTTGTTCCTCCAAGCAATTTTTTCCATTTAATTAACATTATATTGCTATTTAGTCCCTCAAATACTATTACTTATTCTACATTACCCCCTACCCCGTTATTCTGTCACCCATCCTCCGTGTCAAAATCGGTTAGGTGGAAGAGATAACTTGTTGGTAAATTGAAACATAAGTAAATAGTAAGATTTGGAAGATTAAATAAAAATTCCAAAGATTTGAGGGACAAATTTCAAAATATTTAGAATGCAAGGGGCCGATGTGGAAATCCCTTGAGTAGCTTCTTATAGGTCCCGTAAACTTTTTTTTTTTTAATAAACCCAAAAAATAAGACCGTGTTTTGGGTTTCCATCAACTCATGGGCCGAATAAATGCACGTTGGGCTGGTGCCATTATTTTTTTAAAATTAGATGCATAATTTTATGATTTTTTAATTTAATTCAAATATATGTATGCTCGAACTTGAGAAACCCCATTTGCACTTATGTAGCTTTACTTTTGCTCCAGGTAACACTTATATGCCGTAAAACGTTTTACAATTTGCACTTGAATACCCTCCTAGAAATTCTCTCTGGAGATTCTTATTCGAACTCATATACTAATTATAGAAGCTTTTAACCCTTAATTTTTGCAACTGTTGAAGTTAACGTTGTTCTTTTTAAACCTACTCTAATTCTAATGTTAAATAGAATTTTGATAGGATAAATGGTAAATTTAACGATTATTAAGAGTTAAAATGTGTTCTAAAATTGGCATGTAATGGCCGTATGAAAAAATTTGGAAAATTCTCATTCCCACATAATTGAGGGTATTAAAGTGCAAATTTTAAAAACTTTACGGTATGAAGTGCCGCTAAAAACAGTTGAGGGTATACAAGTGCAAAGTAGAGGGAACTATATGGTACTTAAGTGCTATCAAGACGTATTGGATTGCGAGCTAGAAATAGGAGAACACACAAGGGAATTGTTCGCAATTTTAATCCTCTCAAATGGCCATCTATGGTTCACAATTTTAATCGTCTTAAATGGTCATCTATTTACATCACAGATTATTATAATTTCTTCAAGATGACTTAGTTTTAGGATACAACAAAGAGCTACGTGCAGATACACCTCTAACACAAAGAGGAATAACTACCTCTTGCACTTAAATTTATGTTTAACATGTAAAAAATTGAAGAAAAAAAAATTTCGATGGACAAAAAAGCACTGATTGTTGCAAAAAAAAAAAGCACTGATTGTCACAGGAAGTCCGATGGAAGAGACGAAAGAATCGATGTCAGGTCCGAGCCTCGTCTCCTACCACGAGGAAGATGACAAATGCTCACAAACTACTGTCGGCTTGAATGGGAGTGGATTCTCTGCTAGAGATGTGCCTGAAATTGAAAATGTAGAGAATTTGCTGGCCATCTCCGCTAGGATGGGTTCTCGCGCACGGGCAAGACTCTCCCCCTGTTGTTTCTTGCTGAGCCCTACAACCTTATCTGAATCTTGAAGATACTGAGGGCCGCAGGGATCACAAGCTCATACTATCTTCATCCCCAAATAACCCTGGTTGCGTTTCGTATGGTCTGCTGTAATATGGTAAGGGTGATAGTATTCTACATGGACAGCTGAAAAGCACACCGCTCTGCTTCATTGATGCATTTTGACAAACAAATTGGTAACAATATGAAACACAGCAACGAACATGCTGCACGCTTGCTATTATCCCGTTGAGGCATTCCTACAAACACTTGGGGACCAATGATGCTTCAAACATGATGCAGGCACGGGAGATGAATTAAGTGGGGGAGAAGAATGGCAGGAGAGCTCGGAACAGGTCTGGGGCCTGGTCATCAGGTTTTTAAGAGAGAATATCGCCAGATTGATTTTTTTAGGGGGACGGCGGTTAATTAACATGGTGTTTATAACTAATTAGCTACAAAAGGTTAGTTTAGTCAGTATAGCGGGTCAGTTTTCAGTGAAGGGCGGGCATGCTGAAATGAAAACTGGGGACTTGGGGGTGCCTTTGGTAATAAGCAAAGATTTGAGGGGTAAATATAGAAGCAGCCCTTGTTTTAGGAAGACATGGTAGATTCAGGGGTGTAGATTGAAAAGGATGTGGTTTGATTTGAAACTAACTTAAAAGTTGGAGGATTTATATATGATTAACAAAGATTGGATTGAGGGTCTAGCGTGAAAAATAAAAGCCAAACACCCAGGAGCTCAAAGAATCATATTTAGCTTTTTAGAAGGGCTGAGAACTCCATCGAAAATACAATCGGAGATCAAAAGAGAAGAAACGATGGGTAAAGACAAAATCCAAAAGCAAAAGAAGGTGCCAAAGAGCAATAAGTTTATTCTCCTCAACCTATGAAAAAAATCTTTGATCATTCTCAGTTAATCACTCACATTATTCTTAGGATCCGATCCAGTTTTTTTGTAAGTTTTGTGGGGAGCCCTTCAACTCCCTCA
>BQKN01067763.1:46933-70772 GCA_022839385.1 Asparagus kiusianus | reverse complement strand
CTTCAAATATCATGATACTTTTGTTAGTTTTTATTAACCTAACTCAAACTTGATGTTCCTCTGCCCATCGTCAAAGAGCTCCATCATACGTTGGAGGCCTGTACAGCAATATATTATGGTTGATTATTTTGGATGACCTCATGCATATTCAGTAAATTTGAACCAATGATTAAGTAACGTTTAGGTGCTTAATCTTTGCATTGATAGAGATGGGTAAAGATTTTGGAAAATTTTCCACATGACCCGTACAAAATCTTTAGTGGTTGCTTCTTGATTGATAATGACAAAGGTTAGTAGTCAGGTTTGATTGATAGAGATGTGAGTCTGTTTTTGTTTCTTCTTCACTAGTGTGCGCCCTGTGCGATGCACGGGTTTTTATTATTATTGCTACAGTAATCTCGTTTTTAATTTCTACAGTATTTTTAAATAATACAATAATATTTTTAATAATGCTACAGTATTCCGCATATGTTACAAAAATAATGCTGCAGTAAATTACAAAGATTAAGTAGGAACTATATTATTTAGAAACCCTTGTTGCAATAGATGAGGACCCACAAATTTATTTGTTAAATGGTTATGTAACTCGTACCTAATCTTGAATTTATATTGATTCTCATATCTTTCTATGCTCATTAAAAGGAACAAATATTTCCATACCCACCCATGGTTGTATAATTGCTAATGTCTGTTGGCTAGAGGACCAAATCCTTAGCAAGTGGATCATGGAGATAGACTTTGAAAATCATGCAATAATAAGAGTAGCTCATCATTATTTTTATATTTAGGGTTGGCGATCCTTTTTTGTGTCTACGTGTCCCTGTCTAATCCCAACTTTTATTTTCTCTCTAGTAAGAAAATGAGTAAAAGGTGGTAGCTATTAGGGGGATATTGTTATAAATAATTGCTCTAGAGTCCTACTAAAGTAGACTTTGCTTGTATTGAATTGTAGATTCTACCATTGAAAACAGATTGTGACTGCTTTTAATGACATTTTTTAGTAGAAAATGGAGGGACCAAGTCTAAAGTTTTATGATTGACATGTGCATATATGTTTTATAACCAACCACCATAGGTCCACAACAAAGAGGAGGTGCACAAAGGAGGAAATATGGGTACAAAAAATGTCCTTCAGAGAATAAATATATTTAAAAAAGAAATTTGGAAATGTATAATTTCATATGTGGTTTAATTGTAATTTTTTTTGGAAGAAAAACAAGTCATTTGTATTAAACAAATTTTTTTTTTTTTTGACAAAAACATGATACGAACTGTATCCAAGAATTGGAAAATAGAAAAAATAGTTTCTCAATATTAGTGATATATGACTTTCTTCTTTCAAACATCCATGAAGGTGAAGAGAGTGTATTGCCGTCATTCACCGTTGATATGGATATGAGAAAGAACCATGATTTAATTGTAATTGATACTAATTAAGCAAAAGAACAATATATGAAGACTGCCTATGTTTGCAAAGTTAAAAGTAAGTTGAGCTATTGGAAATACAAATGTTCAATCAAGTGCACTAATAATTTGACCTTGTTAAACTTTGACGTGAGGACATAATGTACTGAAGCAGTTTAATTGGGCCCGGGTCGAATTCATATTAAACTGACTTATCTCTGTTCTCCATGACTTATCTAAAGCCTACACGGTAGAAAATTCAATGTCCAATCAATTGAGCCAAGTGCGGATGGTTTAATTTATTTTTCCCCCCCTTCATATTAGTCCTTGAAGTCTTTCATATTTTGACTACAAATCACGAAATTTGTTATTAGGTTTTCAATTCTTAAGTTATTTTGAAGTTAGTCTCTCAAATCAGGACTTGTCTATAAATATCACGTGAAGGGGTTAATTTGAAACAACTTTTGAAAAGCGGGAGACCTAATAGCAATTTGAATAATTTGAGGAATTTTAAAATAACTCAAAAAATTGAGGCCTCATAGCAACTTCAATGATTTGAGGGACTAATTTCAAGATATTAAAGATTGTAAGGGGTCAGTATAGGCAAGCCTTTAACTTAAGTTAATATGTATATGTCAGCTATATGTATTACAGAATAAGCACAAGTGTTTGTTATTCACTTGATATGTTAGTTAAAATGCGTAATCTTGCCTTCATTTTAATATATAATTGAAACTTCATTTGGTGTCTAGATATTACCTTTCAGTTAATGTCATATTGTCTGTTGTTGTGGTAGTTGAATTGATTTTTTTTTTTTTAATTTCCAAGCTTTTAAGCCTCTGCATTGTCAAGTTTGTGCCACTTATTAGCTTTAAGTTGGTTTTCTTAACTAACTTTGAGGTTTTTTTTTTTTTGAAAAAGGCAGGTAGGATAACTTAACCAGCCAAATCCTCAAATCCTCAACAACATTCTGTCTCAAAAACAAATTAATGGACAGAAACAGACAAAAAACAAGAGAACAAACATTTACACCATCAAATCTGTTAACTAACTTTGAGATTGAGGTTTCCTAACTTGTTGGGACAGCCGCATGATTTACAGCAAAACATTTACACCATCAAATTTGCGGCAGAAAATCTTTTTAAAGTCAACTAAATGGAAGAAAAAAATTTGATTTAAACTCATATGCCCCCCCCCCCCCCCCCCCCCACACACACACACAACCAAACCGAACAGTCTTGGATTCGTCCCAGCCTATCATAAATTCTAAAGTTGTAAAAAATATTGGCCAATGAAGATGAATGAAATGACTCCACTCCATTAGTTGGTTGGGCAGCACTAAAGAGACTACCCCTCAACTAAACTTAGTTTCATTGACTTAGATATTTAGACCAACTACGCTACTTTCTCGGTTATGCTGCGACGAAAAATACTTTTGGCAGCCTCATTCACGCGGTCAAGAGGAGCTAACTGTCCACGACTTCCTTCAGCATAAGCATGATTTTGGCAGCCTCATTCAAGCTCTTCCTAACAATCTTCAAAATAAACTACGACTGATCATGCTTGATATGAGCAATGAAGATAAAATTGTGTGTGTGTGTGTGTGTGTGTGTGGGGGGGGGGGAGGGGTACTCCGACTGGCGTTTTTACCGTGGGTTCTGCCTACAAATTATTGCTTGGGACATGTCGTTTGGAGGGGCAATGGAACCTGGTTTGGAAGTCAAACTTACCACCTCGGATCAAACACTTCATATGGCTTGTGATGCACAATAAGGTGCTTACAAGAGAGGTATGCTTTCAAAGGAATATTACTTCTTCAGCAACTTGTCTGCGTTGTGGGTTTGCTACAGAAAACATCCTGCATCTGTTAAGGGATTGCAATTCCTCTCTTTCCATTTGGTCCTACTGGTTGAATGGATGGAGATTGGAACAGTTTACTGCTCTTGACTTGAAGGATTGGTTGCGGTTTAACCTATCCAACTCAAAGTTTCTTGTCGGCAACAACATCCCTTGGAATGAGTTATTTGGTTTTGTGTGTTGGTACATATGGAAGTGGCGAAATGGTTCTATTTTTACACCCGATTTTGTTTGGCCGTCTCATGCCTTTTGTATTATCATGTCCAATGTTTTGGAGTATAGGTGTCTACGAGGGGTGGCCTAAGGCTATTATTGTATGATCTTAGCGGTCCATGACCGCTCAAACGCACCCAAAAAAAAAAAAAAATACTTTTAACATGACATCCGAACAATTCAGATCCAACCGATGAAACAATATTTAAAGTATAACTAAAATGACGTTCAACCAAAGGAAACATGTTAAAGCATGAAATTATAATAGAGAAAAATCTAAAGCAATGTCATGCAAATATCTTTCACTCCATCATCTAGTCTGATCTATATCACCAAATTATAAAGCTGATGATCTTATTCAGATCAAGGCCCACCATCCAAATCACACTGAAATTGAGGGGGGTGGGGGTGGGGGGGTGGGGGTGGGGGGGATGATGAATTTGTTGGAACTTTGGCAAGCATACAGACTTTCAAGTGTGCTGGCACACATTAACATCATTTTCAGGGGCCACAAAATCAGAATAAAATGGCTAGCTCATGTTCATACCAGATTCAGGTAGCTGCAGAAGTGTGATTTATTTCAGCTGAGCAAAGCATGCAAATTACCAAAGAAGTTTGAGATGAAGTAAAAGGAATTTAGTAATTTACCCCTCTAAAGAGAAATCAAACAATAGCCGCAAAGAGTGTGTTAAGGATCAAAAGTTAGCAAGAACAACAAGATCAGCAACTCAGATTAACTAAGAAAGTTGGCTACAAGAGGGTAACAATAATATGAAGGCTTAATTGCACTTAAATGCCCTATAGTTCCCCCGATCTTGCACTCAAGTGGCCTCTTTTTTTCAAACCAAAAAAAAAAAAAAGACCCCCAAAGTATTTAAGTGTCGCGGATAGATGGCCCAAAGTACTAAAATATTGCATGCTGGTACCCAGTGTTTCACTTTAGTACCCTCTGTTATGTGACGTAACGAAAAGATAACAACATTTGGTTTTTTTTTAACTATAGCACATTCATCGGAAACAATTTAATACTTTGAGGCATTTTTTTTTGTTTTCATTTGAAACCATAGAGCATTTAAGTGTAAGATCGGGGAAACTACTATAGATATAGTTTGTAGGATAGGTTTCCATGCACCATGCACTATATTAACAAGAGCATCATCCTTATGGTTTTAGGACATTATCTCGAATTAATTAGCATTTCGAGGGTGCAAATTGTGGAGGGTAATTACTCTAAACCCCCAAGAACTTTCATTATTTTGTAGTAAACTTGCAATAACTTTAAAATTCGCACTAAAACCCCATATTTTTTGCATTTTTCAGAAAACCCCCAACAATTTTCTACATTTTTGCAGATACCCCCATAAATTAGAACCAAAAAACAACATAAAAGACATTTTGAAAGTTATTGGGGTTTTAGTGTAATTTATCCAAAAGTTTTTTGGGGTTTTCTGCAAAAGTTATTGGGCGTTTTTCTGTAAAGAGCTATTGGGGAGGGAGTGTGTCTTCCCGTTTGGCAAATGGTTAACGAAGAGGGATTAAGGTGAACGATTAACATAGTTAGTCCATTTGATAAGTCGAATGACTAAATTATTAACCTGTTAAATTAGTTTTATTTTTAGCTCTTATGATCAGTTTTAATGTTCGGGAATAATGAGGATTTTGGCTATATTTTTTTAATAAATAGAAAGATTAACTCTTAATTCTTCTAAATAGAAGTATTAGTAAACGCCTTATTTTGATGGGTTGACTCATTTTAATCCTTTCAAAGGGGCCAGCTTATCCTTTATATATTTTTTATATTTGGCAAACTATAAAAGGTTAGCTCACTTAACCCTTTTTGCATAGTTTTTTTTTTTGTGTCCTACTGGTTAGGAGAGGTCTTGTACTTTACCCAATTGTGGGCTTTAGAAGATCCAAAAGAAGTAGGTGTAAAGTAGATATTAGACTAAAAGGTCCCAAATAAACGAGCGTAAAAATTGTAGAAAGTATTGGGCTTTATCAGGCCCAATACAATATGGGTTGAAAGGAACAACACATTGGGCTTTATTCGCTTCAGTTTTAAGATAGTGTGAAATTAAAGGTTTCTAGTCCAAAGCCCAGGCCAAGCAAATTTATAAAAAGTTCTTTTTGCTAACATACCCACATGATCTGCCCAATTTGCAGATACCTTCAAATCCGGTTATTAATTTACCCCTATATTTCCTTTGACTCTCTTGGGAAATTGGGATTTCTTTTTCTCATATGACCCTCCAAGTCTACTCCATTTGCATATATACCTTCAGATCCGTGAGCATGTTTGGCAAGTAAACAAAATGACTTATAAGCCATAAAAGTATATTTTGATCCACTTTGAGGTATTTCGCAAGTAATTTTATTTTGCATTATAATCCGTCAAAAAATAAGGTAGGGACAATAGGGTACTCAGCTTTTTCTTAATGGATTATTAAGCCATCATAGGGGGTTGACCAAATAGAAGGCATGTTCACCCCCTCATCATTCCACAAATTTCCAAGCTCCATTTAAAAAATATATATTAAGACACGTCATTTTTAACAACAATGATGGATTATAATTCACTTATTTGCCAAACACTCTGCTACGGAGATTATAATCCACTAAATTTACTTAAACACTTCAGATTAATTTCCATTTGTATTTTTGGATTAGAATCCAAAGTTTGCAAACTTGCCTTACATATTTGGCAATTTAGTGTCTATGACTTGTGAATCTTACGGGCACCAAACCGGGGGTAGATTTATCAAATTATGCTCCCTTGAAAGGTAAGTCTACAAATATGATAAAGTCCAGGGGGTACATCGGCAAATAAAACCCCGTAATAAAAACACGCGCGCACGGGTACCTGCGGGTGAGCTGACCCCTTGAGAACCTTCAAGAGCACAAAATCTCCAAAACAAACCCTAACCTTATCATCATCAAAACCCTCGTCCTCAAATCTCCGCGAACTTCAATGCAAGCGGTGGTCGCCGCCGCAATGGCCGCCCAGTTCGTCATCGCCCCTCCCTCCCTCTCCACCGCCTCGAACCTCGTCCCTCCTTCCTCTGCTCGCCCATTCCAGTCCTCGTTCTCGTTCGGAAAACCCATCAATTTCTCGTCGAGCCTCCCGGTCGCCGCCGCCGCCGCCGCCGGCGCGAGGCCGCTGACCGTGGTCGCCGCCACGAAGAAGGCCGTGGCTGTGCTCAAGGGCAACTCCCAGGTCGAGGGCGTGGTCAACCTCCTTCAGGAGGATGATGGTTTGTTTCTTTTTTGCCGTTCTAGCTCATTCTTTCGTTAAAGTTTGGATTTTGATCTGTATTTGATTGCGTCTGCCCTGATTGAGGTAGTGTAGCTATCTAATGCTGGGGATTGGGGGTTAAAGATTCATATTTTACGATAGAAGTTCACGAGAAAGGACACGAATAATAGTGTGTGGTCTACTTATCAAACACCTTTTTTCGCCCCCCTGCTTAGTAACTAATATGACCCTGAAATATTATTTTGTTCATTGTATTAAGATCAGTTTGGGGCTTAGGTTAGCCAAGTAGGAGACAAATAGCATAGCAGTGTATGAAATATGAATCATTAAATTGATAGATATGCCACAGTGGGGATATACAAGTAGTGGATGATTTTTCCGGGACACGACATTGATGCGGCAATGCTAGCGAGCAGCAAGAAAAAGATGATCTTTTTCGGGAGTTTTATTGCGGATGAAAAGGTTTGGTTTTTAATAACTATTGTGTCTAGACATGCAAGTGTTAGCATGGTTTCATAATTATTTTGGGTCTTCGTTTTTATATTTCTATCAGGATTTTAATGTGGTTCACTTTCTTATGTGGAGCATGGCCTCATTTTTGTGGCTACCTCATCTACTATTTTGTTACTTGTTAATAAAGAGTTATGCAGTAACATGGATACATATTGCGTGTTAAGCATCTGGTAAGTTTTGAATATGCATTCGAGATTAAAATTTGTGTGCTTGCACATATAATAAGAGGTTCACGAATGCAGCTTTAACCCAATTCCTTCAATAGATTTAGATATATGTACAACAAATGCTTGGCTACAGACTTCGTATCATATGTTCTTGATGGTGTTTAGCTAAAGTACACTTAGACTAGGAAAAAGAAGTTAAAGAATGAACCATTGTTAGGAGGAAAAGACGGGGAATAAGTTCTTTCTGTTTTTCTCATGGACTGTTGGTAATGTCTGCAATTTAGTACTGCTCACTCGATTCTGTTATCTTATCTTACCTTTTATCTCTTCACATGAACAAGTTTTGACTCTTCCTTCTTCCATAAATGATCTACAAAATGTCCTGACTGTATATCTCTGATTCTCAAGTACTTCTCTCTTTTATCAGGTCCAACAACAGTGAAAGTTCGTGTCACTGGACTTACACCAGGACTTCATGGATTCCATCTTGTGAGTTTATTATTCATCCATCTATTATTTTATGCTTATTCTAAGCAATCTATATTTCTTTATTTTATTTTATTTTATTTTTTACAGCATGAGTTTGGTGATACTACCAATGGCTGCATATCTACAGGTTAGGACAAACATTTTTTGCTGATTTATCCTAAATTAGATATATGTAGTTTACACTTTAAACCTATCTAAGCCACCTGAAATTCTCTTTTTCGGGGTCATTTTTTCTGTATTAGGCTGATCTCGTGAATATATTCTTGTGGTTTATGAAACTTGAGGTGTTGCGATCAAGATTTATATAACAACTTCAGATGGACCTTGCTTTGTCTATTAATAGCTAAAATTATTTCCTCGTGAAAAATGTACTGTTTTTTCACAGGGCCACATTTCAACCCAAATGGGATGACACATGGTGCTCCTGAAGATGAAATCCGTCATGCGGGTGACCTGGGAAACATTGTTGCCAACTCTGAGGGTATCATTTAAATTATCTTTAAAATATTTCATCTTTTAAGGAATTGCAAAAACCCTAATGCCTTCTCTGTTGCTTTTATGACACAGGAGTTGCAGAGGCAACAATCGTGGATAGCCAGGTACATTTGACCCATCAGAAACTATCTTGTTAATAATGGGTTTTTCTCTTATCTTGTACTTATGTGTCATGATTACACCATTTTCATTGCGGAATTCATTCTCGCACTCTTCTTCCTTGAATTTGAATCCTTAGATTCCATTAAGCGGGCCCAATGCAGTTGTTGGAAGAGCATTTGTGGTTCATGAGTTAGAGGATGACCTCGGAAAAGGTAAGCTTTGTGTTCACAAGTTTTTTAAATAGCTTAAATTAATTTGAACTTAACCTCTTGACATTGTTTAAGTTGCTTACATCATTTGGGTGTGGCTTACATATCATGTTTATCTGACTTTACAGGAGGACATGAACTCAGCCTCAGCACTGGGAATGCAGGGGGGAGATTAGCTTGCGGTGAGCAAATATTTTGTTTTCCCTTTCCCAACAGCACTGAAATAAACATTACTTTTTGGTTGCCTTTCTCCATCTCTTTCTAACATTACCATTAAAGATGTTATATTTGACCGTAACCCTTTGTAAGTTCGTAGTCTTGCACCAGTTTCCCCAATTTTTATCATTTTTCAGCAAGCTTGAAAATTCCTCATGAAGTCTTATTCATAATCCAATGATTAATTACTCTTTGTTAAAGCATAAAGGATCTATTGGTAAATGTTTAATCTGAATATTATTCAGGCCTTTGACGATTCAAAATTATGATTTCGAACATGACATGAAGCCTTAGGGAATTTTTTTTTTCTCAGAAGTGGTTTGATTAAGTATTCATATTTATACATTACCCATTTGTTATGTTTGTATCAAATATCGTTTATTTGGTCTTCCGAATGTGCGAGTTTTGCCAAGGGAGGTGCATGTTTACAGAGCGCCGTATGGGAAATAAAATAAGAATTCTCATGTTAAAACCTCTACAACTATAATGTTAACAGTTTATGTCGAGGACTTTACATCATTTTATTTATGCTAATTATTTTAGGTAACCTGCCTACTGTCATTCAATGTATTGCTTGCTTGGAATGTGCAGGTGTTGTTGGGTTGACCCCAACTGAATGAGCTCTCATTTAATACATACTGAACCTCCTGCTTCTTCATCCTTGGAGTAAGTTTGAGGTTGCGTGCTTCTTTTCATGGGGAATCAGGGTCTTCTTTGGTTACTGTATTTGCTTGGGGAGTTCATGATAAGTTGCTTACTTGTTGAACACGATTCATGTATTTGTACTGGTAATAAAATGACCTCATTGTGCTTTTAATTGCCCAAATTGAGGATTCATATGATACTCTACTCTTGTAGCTATTAATGGCTGCGCTGGAGGAATCAGATTCCTGTGACTTTTGCCAACTTTTGGTATTTGCATCTTTTGTTTGTGGCATTTAGAAATGCATCAGATTAAGGCGACACCAAAAATTGATGCGATTTGGATTGTCTTTAGTTGCTTTTTAACTCCTCAAAACTATTTTGGCCCTGCTCTTGTTTTAGGCAGCAGGTGTGCCTGGAAAAATTAAAATGATCAGGGGGTTTTATATTTGATAGAGTTAAATCAGCTGTGAGCATCAATTGTTGGTCATTTTTCATAATTTGTGACTTGGTCTCATTTGGTTGAAGGTTATCCTTGAAATATTCAATTCAAAAGGTTAACTTAACCTTTTGAGTTTTAAAGATGGGTTATTTGCATATATATATCCCTTACATTATGGGTATTTGAAAAACATACCCCCAAATGTTAGTATTTGTAAAACAACCTCTCACATCATCAATTTGGAGAAAAGAATACCCCTTAAATCAACAAATTATCAACCTGACGATGGTGATAAAAATTTAACTATTTTGTTGATAGTTTTTACATTACAAGTAATAAATTAGCTTATTAAAGTTGATGATAATTACTTTGATGGTAATTTTCTTTCAAAATTGATGATATGAGAGGTAGTTATGCAAACACTCAGATTTGGTGAGTACTTTTGCAAATATCCATGATTTATGGCTATATATATGCAAATAACTTTTTAAAGATAAAAGGTTAATAGAAACATCAATGGAGGGTTAATTTTGCAAATACCAATGGTTGGAAGTAAATTTGCAAATATAAAAGATTTGAGGGGTATATATACACGAAAAAAGCTCTTTATTTTTCCAACAAATGAAATGGCCCCTAAGCCCAGGTCCCAAGCACGTGGCTGAAGAATTTGGTCATAATCCACGTTCACTAAAGCATACGCTGCCTCTAAACTTAGCCAACTCAAAAAAAAAAAAAAAAAAAAAAGAAAAGAAAAAGGAATAAATGTATAACTGGTCATCACCAACCAACTCATAGCAACCAAATTTGAACTTAAAACCCTGATAATCTATCAACAAACTAACCATTCTACACAGAAAATATAAGCTAACATCATAAAAACCATTGACCCGCCTAATCCCAACGAATTGTGGCATTAGCATGCTAATTAATCCACCTCGGTCATTCCTAATCATCTTGCCAATGTGAACATTCAAAACTGTTAGACCCTAGAGGGAGGTGATTAGAGTCTTATGTTAATCTTATCCGATTTTATGTCAATTAAAACTTATTATCAAACTATTTTTGCAAGATAGATATAATATGCAATATGAACAAAGAGATATACCTATATGATGAAATAGATGCAAGGATATATAAATACACGTGTAAATTAAATGTGATACAATAAAGAGATGAAAGCGATATATGATGTGAGCACAAATAAAGGTGAACGCTAAGCAACCACAAACACACAATATGTTGACAAGGTTCGGTCCCCACGACCTACGTCCTCGCTCCTCACCTCGAGGAGATCTCCACTATCGCAACCTGGTTTGGAAGCCGGAATTTCTACACACTCGGTTTACAAAGCTCACCGAAAACTCTCACAATCAATCACTATGTAATCACACTATACACACTAAGTGTTGGTCTCTAGCCCGTGCACTCCTCCTCAAGTGCTTGGATACAACCTCTCCCTTGGTTCGTCAACCGACGCCACTCCTATTGGATTCGTCTCCGTCTCTCACCACACACTACTCTCAGTGTACAAGTGTATTACAAGTGATACTCACAATATAAGTTCAAATACAATGTTTTGTTCTCTATAATGAATGAGAACACAATGAAGCTCACTCTCACTAATTCACACACCAATACCCACTAATATATTGTATGAAATAATCTAAGCTCAATATGGGCACTATTATAATATATTGTATGAAATAATCTAAGCTCAATATGGGTGTGTGTGATAAATGAGAACAATGAAATTCTAATTCAATTTAATATAGCAAGATATAAATATGAAATTGACAATCAATAAGCTATATAAAAGAGTTTAGATAAACTTCTCTATAAACACAAAGAACTGAAGAAATGATGATGATGATGAATTCCTCAATTGAAATTGAAAGCTTCATCTTTGTGAAAAACTTCTCTTTTGAAACAAAGCATTAAACACCTCTTAAACACTTTGTAAACTTAAATAATCAATTCTCTTGGTTGGTCAGAATGTTTAATGTACTGAGGTATTTAAAACATCCCAAAACATCAGCAAGAACCCAAGTAAAAAGACCAAAAAGACAGAAGAAGACAAAACCAGAAAGTAGCCGTTACACTGTTATGAGTCGACTCAGTACTATTCATGAGTCGACTCATAAGTAGCCGTTACAGACTAAAAATCAACTTATGGGTCGACTCATAAACCATGGGTCGACTCATAAGATCATGGGTCGACTCAGCAGAAACAAAACTCATTTTCCAGCACACTTTGTGAGTCGACTTATGACAGTCATGAGTCGACTCAACATGATGGGTCGACTCATCAAAGTCATGAGTCGACTCATCAAAGTCATGAGTCGACTCATCAAAAACAAAATGTAAACTACGCAGCAGTTTGTGAGTCGACTTAATACTGTTCATGAATCGACTCATGAACATGTACACAATTTTTTTTAACTATGAACCTTAAAAAATATCAAATAAATTCTAAAAAATATAAAACTTTAGGAATAATTTATAAATATGATATTAAACATATTTGTGAAGAAATTTTGGAAATTGCATTTGGCATTTGTAAAAGATCATCGTTTTAGCAAATGTGCACGTATATGTGCAAATATGTAAACATGTACATTGATTTTGATAAAGAGGTGTATTGCAAAACTTTTGTAAAACAATACAATGTAAACATGATGTTAAGTGTGTGTATAAATATATTTTGAGCTTAGAGAATAACACACAATATATACAATAGTACCTAAATGATTGTAAACATAGCTGATCTGGATCTTTAACTCTGATATAAACCTGTAATAAGTCACAATCACTAGAAAACAAAATTAGTCATAAATTGTTTGTAAAATCATCAAAACAAAACAAGAGTGTATGTTCAAAACCAGATCCCTAACAAAAATTGCAATAGTTTCATAAACCAAAATTTTGCAACAAAGTAGTCTCGTCTAAATTCATAAACCAACATCAATGGAGAGTTTTTCCTGGTTTTTTAAATGTAGATCCCGTCATCTCAACTTCTAACTTACGGTACGGGTTAGATGACATTTTTAAGATGATATCAGAAAAATCCAAATTAAAATCCACACAAATAGTATCAATTTGAAACGGGTACAAGAACATGTGCAATTTTATGATGTCCATTAATATGCCAACAAATCTAAATAAAGGCTAGAGGAAGAGCCATTCCACTAAAGAGTAAGGAGATTAAGTGTCTACTAAACTAAACCAAGCACTTAACAACTCCCACAAACTTCAATAAAATTTTCTTTTATTTTTTGGTTAATATAAAGATATGGGGGGGGCCCCCCCCAATCGTCCGCAGTTGGTAGACAAATGTCATGAGCTTGTACAGACAGCTAGATTAGTGGGTTAAAGATTCGTAAAGCTAGTTTAATTTATAATTTATTATATGTAATGGCAATGATAAGGGAGGGTGGCCGGCCATGGGTCCCACAGTGTCATGTGACTAAAAATTCACACTTGCATGTATTGTTCTCTCAACCTCACTTCACTCCTCAGACGTGCCGCTTAAACTCGTGAACTTTAGCCTCACAACAAGTCATGGAAACAATAAATAATTAATTCATGTATTTTATGATTATATATCATATATTATTGAGATGAGAACATCCCTTTGCTCCATTTGTTGGTTATTATAATGAACTCGGCCTTAGTAATGTTGATGGTGGTGGACCACTCAGGGATGGGGTTGGGTTAATCCCCCAAGCCCACGTTGACATCTTGAAGTTTTTTTTTTCCTTTTTAAGAAAAAGCTTTTTATGAATAAAATTAAGCTTTTATAAATTTAAAATGAATATTCTGAAAAAATATGAGATTGGAGAAAATTAAGCTTTTATAATTAGGTTTACTAATTATGAAATTAGAGAGTAAATTACGGCGTAACAACACATGGCAGGTAAGCAAAGCTGCACCAATAGAAGTGGAAGTGGGGCTCTCACTTCTCACTTCTCTGTGAGAGATATGAGTTGACTAAAATGGGAATACAAATGAATGTCTAGTTCATGGGCAGCTAGCCTTATTTGCCTACTTGCCTCTTTTCTTTCCTTTTTTTTTTAATCTTTTCCCCCATTTTGCGTTTAGGGACTGTTTGGTTGGTTAAAAAAAAATAGAAAATCAAAATCAATTATAAGAAACTTATTTTCTATAATATGTTCTTTTCTTGTGTTTGGTTCGCTCTTTAAAATTAAGAAAAAAAGATGAGATTAGTTGTCACCATATTATTAAATGATGCGATTCATTTGTAAGGAAACTCATTTCATAATTTTTTTTAAGAAAATGGATGGAAATTAACTTTTAATGTTTTCTTATCCTATTTCTTTTTCTTTGATTTTAGAAAATCAATCAAACACACCCTTAGTGAATTAAGAAAAAAAGCAAAACTAAGTCACCTGGTGGTGGAGAAAAATTCAACCTGGTGTTTTTTATTATTATCTCTGGGCGTTAATTATTAAACACTAACTTTCCATTAATAATAAACAAAATTTATTGAATCAATTGACTCCTCACTATCTAATTTATACGTGCAAAACTTCTTTTTGTGTTTATCCACAAAATAAAAGATGAAAATACATTAGTAAATGTTAGGAACCACTATTGATAAGTAGAGGATCCTAATCCGCCGCGATGCTGCCTCTCTAACTTGGAAAGAATAAAAAAAAAAGAATTTCATTTCCTCATTCACGAAATAATAAATGGTAAACGTATAATCATAATTCACATGAACCCCCATATGAAAAAAAAAAAAATACAAACATAATTAAAAAGAAAAATTCATTCAGTAATAGCAACCCACAAGCGCCGGCGCCGTAGAGAACGCCAACGGCCCCCTCTCAACAAAAGTGAACGCCACCGGCGACATCGAATCCTCGTCGGAAGCCGGCGGGAGATTAAGATCCAGCGGTAGAAAATTCCTCCCTTTATTCGCCAACTCCGGCGACTCCGGCGGCGCCGCCACGACCGTCCGGTGCCGCCTCATGTGGCCGCCGAGAGCTTGGCCGGATGAGAACTCGGCCCCACATGTTGAGCACTCGTGGATTTTCATTTTACCGTGCTCAGTATAATTAATAGCGGCTTCTCCGATACTAACGACGTCGTTGGTCGTGCTTATAGCTTGTTGGGCTCGATGGGCTTCTAACGGGCCGGCCGTCTTGGGCTTCTTGTGGCTGGCCCGGTGGCCGCCGAGGGCCTGGAAGGAGGAGAAGCACTTGTTGCACGTCTTGCACTCGTAGACCCCGGCGGGGGGCTTCTCCCGGGGCGGGGGAGGGGGAGGAGAGCGGCGGCCCCGAGCGAGGAGGATCAGGCAGTGGGCCATGTCCTCCTCCTCGGTGGTCGCCGTTGACGAGGTCTCGTCATAAGCTGAGGCCGCAGATGATGCGGCGGAGATAGGGAGGGAGTGGGCCCGTGGACGTACAGTCCGTTTACGTTTAGTGACGGACCGGTGCTGATGCTGGTGCTGGTACGGGTACGGGTACGGATACGGGTACTCTTCTGTGCTGCTGCTGCTATAGGAGACCACCGCGTCGTCGGCGGTAACCTCCATAGCAGAGCAGCAGGAGGGAGGGTGCATGGTGGAGAGAGATATAACAGTGAATGGGAGGTCTAGGAGTGTCTTATATAAATGATGTTAGAGAGAGAGAGAGAGAAAGTGGAGAGAGAGAGAGAGGGGGGGGTCAAAAGCCGCCCTTTTCTTCCCGTGAATGGATTGAGGGCAGCCGTGAACGAGTACTCCGCCCACTAATTTATAAAGCAAAGCTTTTGATGCGTGGAGGTGGGATGAATGGAAAGGAATTTGAGTCTAGTTTTAGTCTGGATCGACTTTTATGTGCGCTTTTGACACTTCGCTAAGGTTTTGGTTAGTTGGAGGTTAGGCCGATGAGAGAGGATGCAAGGGCACACACACTCTCTCGATCCCTCTCTCTTATTGTGTGTTTGGGAGTTGCACAATTTTATAGAAAAGTTTTTTCAAAATGTCTGATAATGACAATTCTGTAATTAATAATTTTCTGTAGATTTCCGTGAACTGTGGTTGGTTCAAAAAAATTTACAGAAATATTTTCTGTAAAGTATAAAAAAGTATCAAAATTTACAGAAATCAATTTCCTCTTAAAATGGACGGAAATCACCCAGAAATCTGAGTACCACTCTAAATGGAACTCTCAAACAAATGTAAACCAAAATTTCCCTTCTCTGCCCTCCGTCCAAACAGGCCTTACTAAATTCCTACTTCACTGGTTTCTTTGTTGGTGTATAAACTTTTATGCTAGGATAAGTAGGGAAAGGGTGTAGGTGGCGGGTGAGGGCGAAATAACGTGAGATAAAGGGGGATTTGATTGGATGAGAAGCGAAACTGAAGGGGATGCTCTTTTTCTTGGTGTTTTTTAAAGTGAGGAAAAGAATTTCGGTGATGGGAGTGGGAAGCGAGGCTGTAACCACGGAAAATGCGCCCCCTCCGCATCTCCCTCTTTTTTTATTTTTTATTTTTTATTTTTATTTTTTTCACCCTTTAGCTTTGTAGTCATGAACGAGACCTCGTTTCTTACCTACATACATTCCACTGAGAGTCTCGGTCTACAGTCCAGACTAGAATGACTGGCCTAAGTCTTGTTATGCCTAATAATTAGAAATCGGGGATACGGATGTCGTGGACACGGATTGATTCTTGGCCTTCTGAGCCTGGGTGTTGAGCCCCGCCCCGACCGCTAGGCCACTTGCGGGGGTGGGAATTCTTTATTATTGCTTAGGGCCTGTTCGGTTATTTCATAAAAAATCAAAAAATAGAAATGAAAACCAAGAAATCTAAAAAAGTATAATTTCATATATTTTCATCCCTAAAACTCACTCATAATATCTAATAAAATATTATTTTTATCCAACAACTCATCCACCACACCTAATAAAATATTATTTTCATCCAACAACTCATCCATCACATCCACCACGTCTAATAAAATATTATTTTCATCCACAACATCACTCAACTCATCTCATCTCATATTTGAAAATCACTCACATCATCCAATAAGATTGTGACAACTCATCTCATCTCATTAACATTTCATTTCTTTGTTTTCCTCCCAAAAAGCTAGGAAAACAATTTCCTTAAGTGTGGGTCACATCATCCAATAATATAATGACAACTCATCTCATCTCATCTATTTTCTTATTTTTAAGAAATAACCAAACAAAAGAAAACAACATAATACAAGAAATAGGTTTCTTATAATTTATGTCCTTATTTTTTCCGCCAACCAAACAACATCAAAACAAGTTTTCTTAAAAAATCACTCACATCATCCTATAATAAGGTGACAACCCATCTCATCTCATCTCCATTTCTTTGATTTCCTTCTTTTTTTAGCCAACCAAACAATCCCAAAACCTATTTTTCTTAGAAATAGGTTTTCTTTTCTTTGATTTCCCTCTTTTTTTTTTAGGCAACCGAACAGGCCCTTAACGTATCATTGTTTATTATCTGGAATAGGAAATATTAGAACGTGAGTATACTACAATGGAAACAAGCTAATTTTTTATTTATTTATTATAGCTTTTTATTAGTTGCGCTTACTTGCTCCCAACTACAAATTGGGATTTGAGAGATAAAAGATGGAAAGAGACGGTTTTGCTCACGTTCTCTCGTTGTATGTAGATGAAAGATGGTGGGGAGGACTATTAGTAGTGGTGGGGCCGGGATGGTGTGAGCTACTGCCACGTCGATCTCCTGCATTAAAAAATCAAACCCATCCCCGTAAAAGGGACGCAAAAATACGGTAAATGCGCTGATGGCGCACGTTAGTAACCACCATCGAACGTTGAGCTTGATTTTTCAACAGAAATCATGAAAACAATTGTTATTCTAATAATTGACTTTTCTGATAAACATACGAAACTTTGTGACAGAGTGGATGAATCTCCTAAACATCATTAGAAGGTTGCATATATCTATAATCATGGCGTTTATCGCGTTAGCGTCGTGTGTAATCCATTAATTTACTACATAAATAACAAGATGTATGAAGTGTTTTAGATAGGATTATGTGCATTATTGGGTTGGTTTACATGCCAACTACCAAACCAAACACACCGAAAAAACTCCACATTATTCCCCCCCGGCCACAACATGCATTGTTGGCTTGAGTTGGATTTAGTTGTTAGTT
The DNA here is from genome assembly GCA_022839385.1 of Asparagus kiusianus. NCBI lineage: Eukaryota > Viridiplantae > Streptophyta > Magnoliopsida > Asparagales > Asparagaceae > Asparagus > Asparagus kiusianus. The sequence continues at coordinate 52,599 of BQKN01067763.1, read as the reverse complement.
GGAAACAATTAACTCGATAGTTAAGAGTTTTAACATAAGACCGTTCTTCGTTGGATTTTCTCCAAATTATCATCATTTTACAGAAGGGTGGTGTTACAATGCAATAAATGTTACGTCTGAGTTTTGTTTGATTCAATAAACGATTCTGATCGTCTACAACGCATTATATAAAATAACTATTCTTTTTTTTACTTTGAAGTTTATCTTTTTGCTAAAGGCTAGGGGAAGAGCGAGAGATTCTTGAGAATGAGAACTTGCTTAGTTTTTTTAGTTGTGTGAGGCACTATGACCATCTCCAGCATGAGGTGAAATTTCACCTCCTTCTCTCCTGCCACATCACTTTATTTAATTCAATAAACTTTATTTCTCTATCAACCATGCAACAGCTAGTTTTTCAAAAAGTTTTTTATTTTATTTGGGACCCACCATAACCATATCATTCCAACATATACACCACCATATATTATTAATTCATTTTTGCTTATTATTTCATATATGTTATTGTTATTATTACCACTCATATATTTATAATTTTTTATTAAAGCAATAAATAATATATAATATATAAATATATTAATTTTTTTTGGTGTCCAAATTATACAAACATAGTCTGTATTTATAGATCTTGAAAAATAAAGAATAATGGTGCAAAAAAAAAAAATTAAATTCAAAAATTTTAAATGCCTAAAACTCAATTTAAAAGAAAGGGAAAAAACTAAATTTGATAGACCAATAAAATCCTGCCACGTCGCCGCGTGTGGTAGAGATTGTGGGGGGGCTTTTGATTTTTTAGTTTAATTTAATGCAGCTATGGGGCCCACTGTGGCAGATTTCACCATAGGGAAATTTTTCTCCTTCTGCTCTTCTTTTCAATTTCCCCCTCCCCTTTCCCCTCCTGCTGCACCCAAAAGTCCCTCAATTCCCTTCCTGCTACAAGTAGTCTAAAGTGCCAACTCTAGCCAACTAGAATCCACACCCTACTATTATTAAGTGGCGGTGCGAGCGGGGCGTTCTCTTTGATGTTGGTTGGCGAGCGAGATCGATGTCTTCTCTTCCTTCTTATAAAAACAGCAATGATTGAGTTGTACTTGTGGAGTAGCTTATAAGATATACAAATTAATTATTACATGAAAAAAAAAAAAACAAGTTTATAGCTTTCTTTGCATCTTAAAATTAGAATGACCATCTAATCTTAGCCTATGGGTTCGCCTCATCTACGAAGAATTTTTAGTTATCGCCAACAAAATAAAAAAAAATAAAAAATAAACAAGATATGCACACAAACTTAAAGAGTAGAGGTCACTTGGTTCAAGATAGGCTACAAAATACGTAGGGAAGCATGACAAATTTTCGTGCCTTTCCTTCATCGGCAAGACAAATTTGAAAAGATTATTTTGAAGGAGGACAAATTTTCAAAACCGACTTGTTTGCAAAAAAATTCCCTAAAAAAGACCCGTTTCATATTTAATTTTAAAAACCAACCCAGTTTCAGCCTCAGGGCTAATACTGAGTCGGTTTTTAAAAAAAAAGTTCCCAACTTCACGGGAGTTGAAGTCCCGTGAAGTTTTTTACATAACAAAACTCCACTGGAGTTTGAATCCCGTGAAGTTTTGTTATGTAAAAGACTTCACGAGACTTCAACTCCCGTAAACCTTAAAAACTTTTTTTTTCTTCAAAAACCTAGATCGGTTTTTAAAATTAAATCTGAAACGGATCCTTTTCTGAGAATAAGTTTCAAAACAAATCAGTTCTGAAAAATTGTTCTTTTGAAGGACAATAAAAATAAGGCATGAATTGTCAAATCACACCATGCTACATTGACAATGGAGAAGATACATGTTGGGGCACTACCTTAGCTTAGAATGCTCCGTCACGACGGTGTAACCTCCTCCACTTGTTAGTAGGTAGTTGAACAGTAGGCAAGTAGAGCTGTAGAGGAGTGAAGAGTGGCATATTTGTGGGCGGCAATCCCTATTTAGAATATTCGGCCCACATTCTACGTCAACAAAAAATATAAGAGCAAAAGCAAAAGCAAAAAAGCATAAGCATAGGAAACTTGCTATCCACTCACTCTCAACTCCCCAAAATCCAAACAAACAAACAAGCACACTTGAACAGTCACAAGGCGTTACCTATTCTTCGACTCATCCGCAGCGCCAGCAAAGGACAGCGCATCCACCCAAATTCCCCTGCTCAAACAACAGCGATATACTTTAAACTCCCTCTTTAGAGATGCCAACAAAACCTTGAACCGTTTCCAAACTCAACACCTTTCTGCGGTCGCTTAGCTTCTTGTTTCTCCTTTCGGCTCCTTTTCGACGTCCTGGAGCGGGACGATTAGTTCAAAGATGAATCCGACGTTCGCCACGTGCGTGCTTACAGGAAATCCGCTAGAGCTTGTCCTGAAACATATATGGTTCACAAACTTAACATACGAACGTATATACAAGGAGATGTATGTAGACGTATCGTGCTTGTACGAGTCGATCATAATGAAGAAGCAAAGGCAAATGCCTAAAAACATTGAATCTAAGCGAAGGTCAACCCTCCAAGGCTAGGGGTGCCAAGCCGTATCCGTATCCGAGGAAATATCCGTAACCGTATCCGTTAGGATACGAATATGGTTGCTCAAATCTATAACCGATAGGATATTGTTATTATAGATATGATTTTGTAGTGAAATACCCGTATCTGTATCCGAAAATATCCGAATACATATTGGTCATACTCTTACGATAGTTTCGATTCTTAGATTATGGATTTGTGGTTAATTTTGATGATCAAGATGTCTAATCTTAGCTTTTCAATCATAATGAACATATTAACAAACTCTTTTTGCATCACATGACTATATTTTTCTGAATACTATCTAGTTTTCTCATATCCTTTTTGTATCCGCATGCATATCCGTTTATATATCCGCATCTATATCCGTAACCGTATCCGATTTTGGCGGATATGGATATGAATTTTTCTTACCGACGCATATCCGTATCCCTATCCGAGATGGGTAAGCGTATATGGATATGGTAAGTACCATATCCGAGTCGTATCCGCTTCGTTAACACCCCCTATGATCAAGGCACTAAAAGGAACAATTCCCAAGTGTATCCCAACATGAGTTATAGCATTTTACCAATTCAACAAATAAATGCACAGTACCGAGTAAGAAAGCAAACTATTTTGACTCCCTACAAAGAGTAGATTACGCTTCCTTTTCCTTGCAACAAATAATTAACTCATAGCCAATATTTGAAACAGTGGAGTGAGCTTCACTAGTGTGAGGTACTGATGCGTTCTGCTCATGTTGCTGTTGAAAAGTTTTGCTGCCACTTGAGAGGTCTTAGAGGGGGAGCAACACATGACTCTTGCGGTTGTGATGATGCAAATAAAGAACCCCAACTTGTGCTGATAACTACCGAAGGAAGGATAACGACTTCATAGCGACTCTCACCCATAAAACCAAAGAGCCCCCTACTGTACACTTTAGCAACTACTTATCCTACTTCCACCTCACACTATCGGCACTGGGTGTGTGGAGGCGCTATTCTCTACTCCACTCTATCTTCATCGACTCCTTTTGAGCTGAAGCACTCACCATCGTTGAATCGAAAGTCGCCAACTTTCGCTTTTTTTGCATACACGTTCATCGCGCTCGTGTTATATACGTTATTCACTTGTCGAATACAGAGGTATATGTGAACGTAGGCCACGTGAATGTTCACGTGAATGAATTAACGCGGAAACGAACGCGGAAACGAAACCGCGTGCATGAAAGCCCACCCGATTTTACTGTTCACATGATATAAAATGCGCTAGGTTTTTTTTGTTGCGCTGTGCAAGGATTTGTTTTCGTGGAGATTTTTGGCGGCTGCGGCAGAGAGCAAAAACAGAGACTTCGGCTTTGGGTATTTTTCAGCAGGAGATTTGTTTTGGTGCAGTCCTTTTGTGCAGCCTTTTGAGAGAGTTTTGTGTGAGGGATTTGAGAGTTTTGTTTGAGGGTTTAGTTTGAGAGTGTTTGTAAACCCTAGTTGTTTTCTCTCCCTCTATTAGTAGATCTCCCCCCTCCTTGCCCCGTGGACGTAGGCAATTTGCCGAACCACGTAAAAATTGGTTGTACTGTTTTTGTGTGATTTGTAATAGCTTTTTAGGTTCCCTCGACGCGCAGTCCTAGAGCTGACGAGAGGAAGAGCTAATATTCTACTTTGATAGGATATAAGCTTCAGATTCTTGTTCTCTTTGAGAAACAAGAATGTCCCACTTGTTGTGTCCAGTACGAACTCAATCCACAACAAATCGAGAACTCGAACGAGAGTCCAAACAATCTCACCCCCAACAACTAATCCAAACCGGCTGTATCTGAAAGACTGCCTACGTATCCTCTTGCCCAAGGAACCAAGCCGAACGTAGTTCACCCAAATGGCCGCCAACGGCCTCAACAATCACGAATGTGCAACAAGTTTCGACAATGATCAAACTTGTTGCTCGGAACCACCTTAGTGAGCATATCCGCCGGATTATCCTTCGTGTGGACTTTCACAATTTCCACATCACCATCTTCAAGAACATCCCGAACGAAGTGATATCGAACGTCAATATGCTTCGTTCTCGCATGAAAAACCTGATTCTTCGCCAAATAGATAGCACTCATGCTATCACAATGTATAGTGACGGACCTCTGCGATATACCAAGTTCCTCCAAAAGTCCTCGAAGCCAAATAGCCTCCTTCACAGCCTCCGTAACTGCTATATACTCTGCCTCCGTCGTAGACAAAGCCACCGTAGACTGTAAGGTGCATCTCCAACACACCGGCGCACGGGTCAAAGTGAACACATACCCCGTCGTAGACCGGTGCTTATCCAAATCCCCAGCATAATCCGAATCAACATAGCCAATGCATACCTGCCCACCTGTAGTGTCCCGCTCATAAACTAAACCAACATTGAGCGTACCACGAATGTACCTCAAAATCCATTTCACGGCGTCCCAATGACCCACTCCTGGATCGTGCATGTATCTCGAAACCATGCTCACCGCCTGTGACAAATCCGGCCTCGTACATACCATTGCGTACATCAAGCTCCCAACTGCGCTCGCATATGGAGTCTTCGACATCAACTCACGATCTTCAACTGACTTCGGTGAAAGACCAGCTAAAAGCTTCAAATGGGCACCCAAAGGTACACTAACTGGCTTCGTATCCATGCTAACATGGAATCGCTGTAGAACCTTCTTCAAATAAGCCACCTGTGTCAAACAAATTCTGCCCTTCTTCTTGTCTCTGCCGATCTCCATCCCTAGAATGCGCTTCGCCTCACCCAAGTCCTTCATCTCAAACTCATTTGAAAGCTGAACTTTCAACTCATCTATAGCCGACTTGGAACTAGAGGCAACCAACATGTCATCGACATAAAGTAACAAATAGATGTACGCACCTCCTTTCAACTTGCGAAAATATACGCAAGGATCAAACTGGCTCCGAGTGTACGAATGACCAAGCATAAAACCATCAAATCGCCTATACCACTGTCGAGGAGACTGCTTCAAACCGTATAACGATTTCTTTAACCTGCAAACCAACTTATCTTTCCCTGCAGCTCGGAATCCCAATGGCTGAGTGTAGGTGTAAATTTCTGATTTTCCCGAGAATGGGGGATTTTGTTTG